>CM053026.1:584975158-585001188 GCA_028564925.1 Lithobates sylvaticus | reverse complement strand
CCGACTTAAGTACAGGCGGGCAGTCCCTAACGAGTTCGTAACTCGGGGACCCCCTGTATAGTATTTTGGGAAAAGAAAATAATGCATTCTTATCCCACGCTACAATGAGATCAGAAGCACTAAGATTGGTTACATCATAATAATCTTAGGCAATGATATGTTAAACGTAAATCCAATAAATTACATAGGAAGTTAAACACTTAGTTAAACACCAGCGGGTACTTGAAAGGTTTATTTAAAGGGTTTTAAAACACAATGCTTCTTAAACTGTCAAGAGCCCAAAACCATCCAAAAAGCAAAGAAACATTAAAAGGTAATTATCAAAGTGAAAAAAATTTGTCTGGTCCTTATAACTGGACAACAGAATTAAAGAGCCCAAATGCAGTGTACTACTAATTAAAGTGCACAATACTGCCCCACATTCCACAAATGCTATCCCAGGTTACCAGACAATGTGAGTAAACTGCTTTGGGTAGCAGAATGTATTTTATTAGCTTGCTTTTTTTCTAAATTCACTTGTACAAGTAGTATTCTGAAAGTTGTGTTTTTTTCTATTAATATTGTGGCCTTTCACCCCCACAAAAATTCTGTAATACTCCATTTGCTTGATTCACTTAAAAGAAAAAAATACAGCAATTTGCATGCCAAAAGAAAATCATGTAACTTGAGATGTGTTTTTTCCTAATTCATTTGTATTTTTGCATGAGTTCACATGAAAGTGTGTGCATTCCCCTACCAATACTTTTTGAGCATGAGCATTTTCGTTCCAAAACTGGCTGTTTCCATGCAATTTCACACCTTCTAAGGCCAGAGGTATAAGCAATAAAAGAGAGGAGAGAGTGTTCCTGGTGGGTGATTACTGACCTTCAGATAATGCAGTTATTATTCCCCTCTAAAGACGGACAAATGGAGAGCCTGGCAGAGACAGGACATTCAGGAACAGACAGAAGGAATATATTTATGGTCATCATGAATCTAGAACCACTAGATCTAGACAGTTCTCTAATGTTTTCCAGTGTCCCTTCACACTCAAACCAGAACTACTCTTCAACAGCACCCTCCAGCCACAACCACCAGTCTTCTGCCAGGGCTCCATCAGATGTATGCAAAACAAAACCAAAGAAATTCCCAGCTCAACTTACCAACCAGCCTGCAACCAACCAAATTATCCTGTCTAAGAGTATGCGTTAAAAACAGGGGTTTAGCCTGCACACATTTGCAAATATATGCGTAAGCTACAGAGCTTTGTCAAGGCACCCCAGTATATTCTATAGTCCTAACTATAAATTTTAAGAGCCTCCACAGTGGAAGCACATGCATTATAATGGATAGGCAGAGGGAAGGTGAGCCTGGAGGGAGACCACCTCTCCTTAAAGGCACAGGGGTGCACTGGACACCCAGCATATTGCACCATGGCAGCAAAGGTGTCCAGTGCATCCCCTCACCAATATTTCACAGTACAAACCAATGACCACTGCCCCTACAAAAGTTTGTACTCCATCAGATGCAGCCACCATTCTTTTTCCAGGCCCTTCACCAACCTCAGCCACCAGACTTGTTTCCAAGGAGCCTATTATGTACAGCCACTAATCTTCCAATGCCCCCTCCAGCCACTCCCCAGTCTTATTAAAGAACCCCCCATTAGCCACAGTCTTTTGTCTTCTTCTAGTGCCTCCACTAGCTACTAGTCTTCTTCCAGGGCCTCCTCCAGCCACAGCCTCAGTCTTCTTACAGGGCCCTCATTAGCCACATAACCCAGTCTTCTTACAGGGCCTCCACCAGGCACAGCCACCAGTCTTATTCCAGGGCCAGAAAAGCCCTGCCTGTCAATCTTCTTCCAGCCTTGACCACAGCCCATCAATTGCACATAATTGCACAAACTAAAAATGTATAAAATACATTTACTGACTGCAGCAAATGCGGCTGCTTACATTAAATAAATAAATAATATACTACATATACATGTATAGTTAAGTAAGCTACACATACATCCTGAAAAATAAAGAAACTTAACATTTTAAACACAACCTATGTAGAGAGAACTTGGTGTGAGAAAAGCAAACTTACCAAGGATTCAGCCGCCACATAGTAGCCCCCCCCCCCCCCCCCAAGAATCTTCATACATTCCTGATTTGAGCAGGATATGAGAATTGGCTAAACATACAGAAATTATCCACTCTATAATATCACAAGCTGAAAGTCATACAATAGAACACTTTGAGCTTGTGGGGAAAAACCTATTATTTTCTATCATGCACCTGAAAATGGCAGGAGAAATCTGCTCAGCTTCTTTGATGAAAAATACACTTCTTTATTATTTTGAAGATCACACATTTATGGCCATATGATAGTTGATTATTTTCTCATGTAAAGATCAAATGTACAAGGCCTTGGAATTACCTGTGCTCCAAACTGGCCAGCCATAGCAGCCATAGCAATCATTGTCAAATAAAATGATCATTATATGCTTTTTTATTTTCTAATCTAGAGAGATGTAGATCATGACTCAGGGAAAATTTGTTATTATTTATAATGTTATCAAAAGTTTCATTGTGCAATATGTAATATATATTGGTTTTGGGTAAAGAAAGCTCGTCTTTCAGACTGCCTTGGTCATATCCCAGATTCCCCCAGATGTCTCTGAAAATATGAGACACAAATTAGTAAGGCTGATGAGACTGGTGAAAGAAAAATGAGAGGGAAACCTCTGAAAAATGGCAGAGGGACAGTGGGAAAATAAAGAAATTACCAGAAAGTGATGAAGTGATGAAATGCACAGCAATTACAGAAATGGGTAAGAAAAGTTGAATGAGACTACAGTTTATAGAATGTCAAATTCCCATATGAAACTCAGTGTATGACATTATATTATGTATGGAAAACAGACCTCTATGCATCAGTGGTTATACACATTTAATTCTACTTAAACTTTTACTAAATTTAACACATAACAATGTACAAATTTGTTCTATTTATTAAAAGAAAACCTGATTTCTATGTTTGAAAATGCCAATTGCTAGACTGTCACGCCAACCCCGGCTTCAAAACTTTGGATCATTGACCCAAAAGAAGCAAGCAAATAAGGACTTCTAAATTTGCTCTGACCTTACTAATCTTCATAGGAGGAAAAGAGAGCCCCAAAAGAGAGACACCTCCTTACTAATCTTCAGGCAGGTTTGTGAGTAAGTGTCTCAGAATATATTTAAGTTGATTTCTGTAACCAAAAACATCACATAAACATCTCTCAGCACCCCCTTAGTATACTAGTAATGTTTGTTTTCAATGGACCTCTTTCTTTACCTTTTAAGTAGCCAATGGGAGAAGTGGATAGGTGGCCTACGTACAGTAGCTTCTGGTGTACGCTGATGTACCCAGCCAGACTACAACTCCTATAGCCCCCTTTGCTTTTGCCATATAAGTTGATATCCAAGTGACTGGCAGCTTGATAGGAAATGCTGTGGGCAGATTATAAAAACCCTTGATTGGAAAGCAGAGTTTTCCTGAGGGGGGTAATGATGGGTAAGGAGATGCACCCAGCAACCACCTTCCCCTGATGCCTGCCTTCTACAGTCAGCACTGATGTAATGATGTCAGTGCTGCCTGTTTATAGAGCTGTAGTGAGGAATCGGTCTTCTTGAAGAGAAGTAGGGACCTCCTAAGTAGCATAATTCTTTTGTTATGACTGCAGAGCTCAGGAATTGGATAAAGCATGCTGTGCTGATACTGGCAGGATCACCAGGTAGGAAACTTGTCAGTAGATTCACAGGAAACTATTTGCTTAAAAACTGTATACAGGGAGGCATAATGAAAAACATACTAAAACCATAGTAACTAGAAAGACATTAACACCCTAAACCTACCCAGGCACAAAAAGGGGGGCACTGGTGTAATTGACTGTTGGGGAAAACCAAAACTCAAAGGTTTTCAGTAACTTTGATGGGTTTCCCCAACACGGACAAAACAAAAAACAAAGAAACAAAAAAAAAATGGGCAAGGAGTGATAAACGAATGAAGGGCGTCCTTAGTCCTTAAGAAAAGTCAATTAAAAGTCATTGTGGTATGAAGTTCACATTATGGCAGCGTCAGCAGTCTCTGTTTCAAGCAGGATCTGGTGAGGCTCCCACCAGCAAACCATGTATAAACAGAACGAAGAAGGAGAGAAAGCACCACTACCTAAGTGTAGTAGTTAATAAAACATATTGGTAAAATGAAAAATAAATATGTTTAAACAACATTAAAAAGCGTCTCAGTAGGTCTCCGGCAGGTGACAACCTTGCAAGTGGTCAACCCTCCGCGTAGATGTAATGTAAGGTGCTTGGAACCAGGAAGTTGACCAGGAGAACACCAGGAAGAGCCAGCAGGAGCAACAGACTGAGTGTGTATATCACATGGATAAGAAGTGTGTGGGGGGGGGGGGGACGTCTGGTGTCCAGCTTTAAAGCTAAACTATAGAAGAAATGGGTTAAATAATGTTGGACACCAGACTAAGGACATATAGTGGAGGAAAAAAGTACTGCAGGGGTAATCTCTGGTTTGTTGATAAATTATGCAGCAAAAGCTTTTTTAAATTTTATCTTTTAATTTTTAGCACATTATGCTTTACCTTTGCAGGGTAATAAAGAGGAAGTAAAGCCCACCAGGGTTTACTTCCTCTTTAATACCACTTTAGTTTTCCAGTGTACATTACATAGCTTGAAGCTGATTGGATTGTTTTTCTTCTCAGCTCTGTACTTTTGTGTTACAGTTGTTATATTTGAGGCTTATTTTATTGTATTTTTGGAGATGATTTTGTAGGACTGTAAAGCTGTAGATGGGCATGTCTATTCCTGTTGTATTACCATATATAATCGTATTGATCTGAACATACATGGTTTGGGTCTATAATGTACTGTATGTGTTTTGGTATTCTGATTTAAAATAATGATTTTACAAGACTTTTTTGAAATATAGAAGAATTTCTTGGACACTACTGAAAACTGTCTTTTCGTAATGCAAAACCCATACTAAAATGGTAGTCAGTAAGAGATGAAATATTGCAAGCTGCCTAAACCTGCTCTGAATGTATATTACAATACAGTAATGACAGTATCTGTTCTCAGTATTTTATGGCAGGGAGTTGAAGGTTGAAACTTTGCTGAGATAACTGGCAAAGTGATTTCTTCAATCGGTTGACACAAGTATACACACATCCTTTAAGTGAAGGGTCTGCTTTTATACATGAGTTATAGGTGTGCCCTCATGCAGGTACATGGGTCAAAGATCTTGTAAATCAAGTACGCAATCTGTTGATATACAGATACAACCACAAGACGTCAATCTGTCCACACAAGTATACAACGTACCTCTATGGGTCACTTTTTGCTGGTATGAGATTTTTAAGTTTTGTTCAACTAAATTTCCAGTTGGAGCGGAATGATTTGTAGAAGGAAGTATAATGGTTATTGGGATATGTTGATGCTTCACACCACTAACATTATACTGTCCATATTTCAGCATAAATATTTTAGTTAACTATGACAAATTAATGGGGAAGTAAATGATGATTCTTGTTTTTTTGCTGTAGATAAAATTGCACACAGGCATTATCTGACCAAAGAGCAGCTATACATGTTTGTATATTAACATGTACTCTAGTACTGACAGAGTTGTCTATTCAATAGACAGAATGCATACAAAAAACATTTGCTGACTGCATTACTTTCATAAAATGCTATTCTAGTACCCTAGGGCCTGCATTCGATACCTTGTTTTGGGAGTTATGGCTCTGTTCACACATAGGCATTTTGAATCGTGGGCTGTTAAAATGTAAAATCGCACATCAGTGTTTTTCAGGTGCCATTCATTTCAATGGCACCTAAAAACACAGTGCCATTCTGTCGCATCCCTGCAATTGTACAAACAAAATTGCACGGTGCATGTCACCCAAAAGATGTTCCAGAACTTTTTAGTTTGCGCAATTGCACTTCCCCTCTCTTAACAAATTCCATTCTAGGCATACAATTAAACATGTGTAAAGTCAAGATAATTGCGCTCATATTAGTGTATAAATCATTGATTAAACATCACCTCTGTGAACAAACAATTAATAATACAAATGTAGCGCTGGCTCCTGACGAGCATGCGCTATGTGTTTTTTAAAGTTAATATTCCTGAAACCACAGTTGGGTTTTAGGGCTAATTATGCCAAATTATGGTTTCAATACCAGTCTAGCTGGAATTGCACTGAGTTCTCCTTGGATGTAGGTGTCGCTGTCACCGCCGGCAGGTATGAGAACGCAGTTTGGCTGGGCGTATTGGGTACCATTGTTTTCTCAGAACCAGCCCAGTGGGAATGTCATCCTGCTGTGAATTCTGGGAGGTGATATTTAAGGTACTGAGATCACGTGTTTTGGTTGTTCCGTTCCGGTCCAGGAGATATTTTCTGTCTGTTTGGTCCTGGTCCTCCTGACCAGCCCCCATGGCCCACCTGGCCTGGGGTGCGAATCCATGCAATTCTGAGTCTCGGGGCTGGATAGCCCGAGGCGAAGCAACTGCAGGGACAGTCTTGAATGGATATCGAGTCCTGAGGATTCAAAAGTGGTCCGGTGCTGTCTCATCTTAGGAGAGGCCCAGCAACTGGAGAAGCATCCAGGGGAGGACACTTTGGGAGAAGGCCAGGCACAAGGCTGGTTTCTCTGAAGGAGCCTGGAGGCTCAGTTGAAGGACACTAAATGGATCTACACTCATACGGTATCACCGGACCGGCTGAGAGATACTGGTACCGTATGATAGCTCTCTAAATTTGTCTAAGTCCCTCAGTTACATCCAAGTCTGTGGCAGAGACTTTTCTAAAGTGTTCTACATCCAAGTCTGTGGCAGAGACTTTTCTTCACTTTACACCCTGTCGGCTGCTAGGCCTAGTGAGAGGAGGTATATCCGGCGATTGTGATAATCCAGCTGTGAAACAGTTATTCTCTGGATTTCTACAATACGACTTCCTATTTTTGCAGTTCCAAAAGTACCTGAACTTTCCTCCTAACCCTCTACCCTACATTAAGAGACTGTGTTATCTTTCAAATAAATAACTCGAAAGGAAGATCAAGTGTCAGTTTCTACATTTCTTTGGGCCATCTACCATGGGAAACCCTAGACGGAGACGAGGTCAAGAAGGTAATGGTAAGCCCAATAAAATCAGAAGCTCCTTCGGGGGTCAGTGCTACACAAATAATAATATAAACAAATAATAACTTCAAAATGATGAAAAGTGAATGTGTATTATACCGTCCATAGTGAATCCAAAATAAATCCCAAGAGTGACTAGCGCCCATCGTGAGTATAGAAAAGTCTCCTGTCGCCCAGCATGCAGAAACACTGAATATTTACCAGACTTGGTTGACCCCTATTACAGGGAGTCAAAATGTGCATAAGGGGACAATCCCAAGGAATCACAAGGTCACCAAATAGAATCCAAGTCACTGCTGACATCCATTCATTAGCAGATGAAGCTGTACTGAAACTCCAATAATACTATATGAGAGTGAAGAGGGAAAGGAAAGAGGGCTCTCATAGTATAGTAATTAAAATCATTTATTTAAAAAACAATTGTATTGCACTTACATCCGAGAAGAACAATGATCAACATGTATAATTTTGGAAACGCTGGTTTGCGCACCACCTGCATTCCAGCTAAGCGGAAGTGACATATCCCGAGAACAATAAAACTGCAGAAAACTCCAAATTTGTAATTTAGATCAGCCTTTTTCAACCAGGGTACCATGACACCCTCGGGTGCCTTCTGGGTTCTGCAAGAGTGCCTTAACACAATGCCTAAAAATCCAATTGTTTTTTAGTACTATAGGTAGCAGTCCATGCACTCTGGCTCTCTCTGATGGCACCTATTTGGAGCATATTGTAAACCAAATCTTTAACTTCTTGACATAGTTCTGGTGGGTTGTTGCAGTAGCACCATTCCCGAATCTTGACTATGTCTCCACTATAAATAGGATGATTGAAAGCATCGGCACACCCTCTGCAAACACTAGAATGTGCTTTCTCAGTAAATGATGGATTAACCACTGCTGCACCAAAATTCATTCAAGGGTAACAACAGATGCTAATACCGTGAGTTCTCTAACACAGACATTTCAGCCACCTAAGAGTCACATGTTGCCTCAACTCATGGGCAGACTGATTCAATAGATTTCTTAAGGACTGTGTAGACTTCTGCAATTTCAGCTGGGCGGGCAACAAGATGGCTACAATGCCCAGATTGACCATTTGGACTAGTACCTTGACCTAGTGTATATTGGACCAGGCTACTAGCCACTCACCCTTCAACTCTAAGTCCTGTTTGGACGGCACCATAAAAGTGGCTCCTCACAGTCTTTTTCAAGTTACCACAGGAAGTAGACAGACTATTTCTTGCCTTGCCTTTAGCTGCATCCTGTATCTTGGTGGTCTCATTACCCCACCTTTACAGTCCTTTTTGAACTGAGTGTGATAGGCACTGATTAGATTCTGGAGCAGAAGTTGCTCCTGGGAAGGTACAACTGGTAACACATACAACTGGTCCATTATAACATTCTTAAGTAATTTAGTGAGGTCCAAATCTCGTAGGGCATTCATGCTCAAAACCACCGCCATATTTACCAAGACTGATCAGAAGATTACCACCACTCCAATGTGTTTTTCTATCTGGTCAAATACTTTAATAGACATACAATTGACCCCTATTACCAGAAAAGGAGTGGACCAAAATATCAGGAGGCATTTGGGCCCACTTTTCTATACAGATCTTATGTAAATCCTTAAGGTTTCTTGGCTGTCGTTTGGCAACTTGAAGTTTCAGCTCCCTCTATAAATTTTCTATAGGATTAAGGTCTGGAGACTGGCTAGGCCACTCTATGACCTTAATGTGCTTCTTCTTGAACCACTCTTTTGTTGCCTTGGCGGCATGTTTTGGGTCATTGTCATGCTGGAAGACCCATCAATGACCCATCTTCAGTGCTCTGGCTGAGGGAAGAAGGTTCTCATCCAAGATTTTACATATGCCCCATCCATTGGCCCCTCAATGCGGTAAAGTCAGTCTGTACCTTAAGCAAAGAAACAGCCCCAAAGCATAATATTTCCACCTTCGTGCTTGACTGTAGGAATAGTGTTCTTCGGGTCATAGTCAGAATTTTTCTTCCTTAAAACATGGTCAGTCGAGTTAATGCCAAAGAGCTCAATTTTGGGTTTCTCCACCAAGTACTAAGTCATGTTATGCTTGAGGATCAAATACTTATTTTACTCACTGAACTGCAACTCAATTTCTAACATTTGTATCATGTTTTTTCTGGATTGTTGGTTGATATTCTGTCTCTATCATTTAATATACACTTTTGATAAAAAATTATCGACCTCTCATTTCATTTTAAGTGGGCTAACTTACAAAATCTGCAGGGGATCAAATAATTATTTCCCCCACTGTATTCTCTGCATTGACCTTGCAAGATGAAGAGGTCAATTTGGAGTCACGCCAGGGGCCCTGCTCCTGGAACACCTAGCTGGCAGAAAGAGTTCCTGTCTTCCTCCTTGTTTCTCACTATTTTCCCTCGATGACCACACTGACAATATCTTTTGTCCACATCAGGATCCCTCCAAAGTGGTTGTTACCTAGCAGAGCCTGTCCCTGCTCCTATTTTACAACTGGAGCTTCCTGCCAGATGGAAGTGGGGGACTTGGCCAGCAGTCTCAAACACAGAAAGAGGGAAAAAGGAAAGGATTTCCTCAGTAGTAACCATCCAACTCCTCGAATAACTGCACTCGAGCTCCCACATCCTACTCCACATCCTACATCCTACATGTTAGGTAGGTTTTGCCGCAGGCGTGAAGAGAAGCATTTTGACCACTGCATGTAAAAAGGGGGGAAGGTTGTGGGTGGCAAAAACATGGCTTAACCGCACATTTTTACTGCTCCCACAACTGCACATCTAAAGGAGACCTAGGTATTTCATTATTACTTTTTACCAAAGGAACAGAAACGATTGCAAAGAACAAAATAAACCATGGCTGGCATAAAACAAATAGGTGTCCAGTGATTGTTATATCAACAGGCAGATTTTTAAATTGCCTTTGACCAGGGCTGCTGATGAGGCAGTACAGCCAGCGCTCCTGTACTGGGCCGGGCCCAGGCCCCATAAGTTCAAAAGGGGGGCACCTGTTAAGCAGGACGGCCAGCTGTACTGTATTTTTGTAGATACCAATCCTCTTTTGCCTCCCCCTGCTGCGCTGCCAGCTTCTCCTCCTTTTTTCCCTCTGGCTGTACTCCAGGGGGATTGGTCCTAGCACATGTGCCCCTTCCATCTGCTGGCCAGGCCCCTGTGCCTCCTTCCTCCACAGCGCTACCGGCATTCCTCCTCTCTTCTCCCGCCGGCCGCTGCTATGGGCACACAGGAGGATGTTTCAGGATGGAGAGCAGGGGAAGAGGGTGGTAAATATGTAATTTACTGGCTCCTTCCTTTCCTGAATGAACACAATGAGCAATCTGTACCTATGACATCTTAGTCCTGTCCTATGCTTAAGCATGTGGATGAGCAAAAAGCCTCAGAGTGCTTCCTATTCATTCATCTGTGCATCTGAGGCTGGAGAGAAAGGGACTGATAAATTTATGTCTTCAGTCACTTTCGTCTGGGGAAGAAGGGGCCTGTCAGTTAGGCTGTATGGGGCCCTGTGATTCTAAAAGCAGCTCTCTCTTTGACATCTGCCTGTCTGCGGCTACAGTAATAGGTCATGTAGTCGAATCCAACTGGGACTTACCTTTAGAGTAGTCACATTAGTGGTAATGTGAACTAAAATGCAAAATACTTTTTCTTCCAGGGCTTGAAGACACCCATAAAATAGTGTCTTGTCCTTTACTTCTCAGCATTGTGACTTAGTAAAAAATATTTAGCTGTATTTTGTGTGAACTTTTGTGTGAAATGTTCTTTTCCCTTGCTATAAATGAAGTGTTTTAACCTCTGACCTACACTTAGTAAATGCAATATACAGTGTAATATATTGCTGTCTGCTTGGTGAAATAGCTTGAAGCAAAGCTAAAGCATTTCCAGGATCATACCAGGGAACATAAATCATTATTTATATGTCATATATTAATGTAAAAGGGCCAGTGTTTTAGTTATATGTGGATATGGATCTTCTTGTTGTGTTCTTTATAAGAGGTCTCACTCCATTTGTTGCAGCAGTAACATTTTCACTTTGAAATGTAAATAAAAAAATTGTGAACAAACATGGACAATAAGAGTCTCGCTTGCCATGTCAATGTCAGGGAGAACTAACACCTTCATTGCAGAGAAGTTACCACCAAAACAATTAACTGGTAGTTGATTGTCAGACTGCCATTTCTGAACTCTTTCTAAAGGTCCATTCACACCAGCCGGGCCCATGGCATTGCATGTTAGTGTAATCATCAACACACCGAAATGGACCAAAAATCATGCATGCAGCATTTTTAGGAAGCTCAACACAACTCACAGAAGTATGTTTCTGCATACCTTCCTGGGAAGGTCAGTTGGGGTGCACAACATACGTAATGTCATCACACTCAAGTTGTGTGAATGGGCCCTTAAAATGCTAGGTCTCTAGCCGTCTTTCATTTTTTATGATTTCTAAGTAAAATACCTCCAACAATTAGAAAATACATTATTTTTCAGGTCCGTAATGGATTTCCATGTGCCCTAGCTTATAAGATGCTTAGTGTAGCGGCCCTGCCTTATGCAGCTCTGCCTCTTATACTTTTAGAATGTCTTACTGCTAGGCTAGGCCAGTCTAAGCTGATGTATACATTTTCTGGTTCTGTAGGTTTTCTTTAAGTTCAGGGGATTGATTGATTTTACCTGTTACAGAGAAGAGGCTCCAGAAATGAGTCTGGGAAGGTAAGTCTCTGGCACATTATCACAACATAATATTATTAATTCAGCCTTACTGAGCTATTATATCTGTCCCAACACTGATATAAGCTGAAGTTGTAAAGGACAGCTGAAGGCCAGGACTTTCCAGTAAAAACATGCAAGTCAGTTGTCTAAAGAAATAATTTTCTGTACATTTGCATTTCAGAAGGAATTGTACTAACAACCTATCTGAACTGTTATTTTCAAATACATTTATGTTGAAAAACATTGACTAGATGTTACCAGTATTATGTTTTAAAACACTACCCTCTCATCAGAAAGTAAAGGCTAAGTTCACCTTGTTTGCAAAATTAAAACAGCTTTCCATTTATTCTACACACACTTACCTCACTGTCTTTATGGCTGTTTAAAAACACTGCTCCATTACTTCTGCTTTACTTCCTGGACAGACCTTAGGTCATGACACAGGAAGGAGTTGACCAGCTGATCTCATTAGCTGCATAGATGATGCACTCCCTGCATCATCTACTCTATCAGCTGGCCAACTCCTTCCTGTGTCATGACCTAAAGTCTGTCAAGGAAGTAATGCAGAAGTAATGGGGCAGGGTTTTTAAGGTAAGTGTGTGTAGAATAAATGTAAAGCTGTTTTATTTTTGCAAAATAAGTATATTAATGCTATATTGGTACATATGGGAGCTGGAATTTAGAAAAAAGCCTTCAAAGTTGAATTCTGGGCTGGCCCGAAAGTAAAAAGTGCCCCCCCGACCCCATTTTTAGGATATAATGCTTGTTTTGTCTAGGGGGACTCTAATATAGGGTATTACTGTACAGTCTTCCTTCCTGTAGTGGCAACTGGTTCCCTGAAGCCACTTCTTTTCTCTCGTGTTGCTGTTCCTCTTGCCAATGTCATCGTAGACAATGCACATCCAGTGGCCACCACCAGTCCTGCATTGTATGTGATAATTATGGGCCAGGAGACTTTTTCAGTGCAGGTGCATCATCACGCAGCAGCACCACGCGCATGTGCGTTTGGGTATCTGGACGCCATTTTGGGCCTGGTCAGGCATTGGTGGTCAGATGGGATGCTGCCATGCACCCTTCTTCATGGTGCTGGATGCTGGGAGGGAGGGGGGCTGCAAGCTCTTCATGGCTCATTTGTCGGTTGGTACACCACTGCTAGCACTTTATTTGGAGGAGATCCTAATGGATACAGGTAAGAGGGATGCTTTACCTTTTACTACCTTTTTTGCTTGAGCACATTTAGTCTGTTTCTCACGAGATACTAAATATGTACCACTCATTTTGCAATACTATTTTATTCCTCTTATTTTGTAAGCACCCTTTGGTATCCCTACTATGGTCCATAATGCATATGGAAATAACATCACAGTGCTCACTTCAGACGTTTTCAGAAACACCTTTTGATCGTTTTTCGTAAGGTTTTTTTTTTTTAAACTTATTTTCATTTTTATTTTCCTTTTTTCAGTAGTAAGTATATACTCTATTTGCATACCTTTAGGCTAAATATGTACTTTGAAATATAATTCCTATTTCATTTCTCACTTGGGGTTGCCTTTGGTTATTGCATGAGGCTATTTATTTGTGATTTTTACTTTTTAAGCCCAGTAAAATTATTCAGTTTTAGGGAGTGATGAGGTGGCATTTTCCTGGTGAGCCATATGTGCCTGCCTCTTTTTCCTCATGGTGTTGCTGGATCTTCTTTTCCCCCTGTCTCCAGAACCCTCAGGACAGACTTATCACATTGTGCACCATCCAGAATCTACACAGTTTTTATTGAATTGTTTCTATAAAGCTGATTTGAATAACATATAAAAAGGCGCCCGCTTGTGTCTCACTGAAAATTGTGGAGCTGCTCCTATACAGTGAAATTAAGTCAATCTGTAAATCATAAAATAGAAAAAAGGGGTATGGCGCTTACACCAATTTAGACCTACAGTGGTGTGAAAAAGTGTTTGCCCCCTTCCTCATTTCCTGTTCCTTTGCATGTTTGTCACACTTAAGTGTTTCGGAACATCAAACCAATTTAAACAATAGTCAAGGACAACACAAGTAAACACAAAATGCAATTTGTAAATGAAGGTGTTTATTATTAAAGGTGAAAAAAAATCCAAACCATCATGGCCCTGTGTGAAAAAGTGATTGCCCCGTAAACCTAATAACTGGTTGGGCCACCCTTAGCAGCAACAACTGTAACCAAGCGTTTGCGATAACGTGCAATGAGGCTTTTACAGCGTCCTGGAGGAATTTTGGCCCACTCATCTTTGCAGAATTGTCCTAATTCAGTTACATTAGAGGGTTTTCGAGCATGAACGGCCTTTTTAAGGTCATACCACAACATCTCAATAGGATTCAGGTCAGGACTTTGGCTAGGCCACTCCAAAGTCTTCATTTTGTTTTTCTTCAGCCATTCGGTGGTGGACTTGCTGGTGTGTTTAGGATCATTGTCCTGCTGCAGAACCCAAGTTCGTTTCAGCTTGAGTACACGAACAGATGGTCGGACATTCTCCTTCAGGATCTCTTGGTAGACAGCAGAATTCATAGTTCCTTTTATCACGGCAAGTCTTCCAGGTCCTGAAGCAGCAAAACAGCCCCAGACCATCACACTACCACCACCATATTTTACTGTTGGTATAATGTTCTTTTTCTGAAATGCAGTGTTCCTTCTACGCCAGATATACTTGGACACGCACCTTCCAAAGAGTTCCACTTTTTTCTCAACCGGTCCACAGAATGTTGTCCCAAAAGTTTTGGGGATCATCAAGATGTGTTGTGGAGAAATTGAGACGAGCTTTGATGTTCTTTTTGCTCAGCAGTGGTTTTCTCCTTGGAACTCTGCCATGCAGGCCATTTTTGCCCAGTCTTTTCCTGATGGTGGAGGCATGAACGCTGACCTTAACTGAGGCAAGTGAGGCCTGCAGTTCCTTGGACATTGTTGTGGGGTCTTTTGTGACCTCTTGGATGAGTCGTCGCTGCGCTCTTGGGGTAATTTCGGGCGGCCGGCCACTCCTGGGAAGGTTCACCACTGTTCCATGTCTTCGCCATTTGTGGATAATGGCTCTCACTGTGGTTCGCTGGATTCCCAAAGCTTTGGAAATGGCTTTATAACCCTTTCCAGACTGATAGATCTCAATTACTTTCTTTCTCAATTGTTCCTGAATTTCTTTGGGTCTCGGCATGATGTGTAGCTTTTAAGGATCTTCTGGTGGACCTTACTGTGTCAAGCAGCTCCTATTTAAGTGATGCCTTGATTGTGAACAGGTGTGGCAATAATCAGGCCTGGGTGTGGCTAGAGAAATTGAACTCAGGTGTGGACAACCACAGTTATAGTATGTTTTAACAAGGGGGGCAATCACTTTTTCACACAGGGCCATGATGGTTTGGATTTTTTTTCACCTTTAATAATAAACACCTTCATTTACAAATTGCATTTTGTGTTTACTTGTGTTGTCCTTGACTATTGTTTAAATTGGTTTGATGTTCCGAAACACTTAAGTGTGACAAACATGCAAAGGAACAGGAAATGAGGAAGGGGGCAAACACTTTTTCACACCACTGTATACAAAAAGTTTACAAATAAATGATTAGGTCATAGTAAAGTCCATAAGCGTTCCTTAATGTGCATAAAGAATCCACTACCATAAAGTAAATGTTCTGTGTGCCAATAGATATTGTTCCCAATTGTGCCACTCAAGTCACAGAGGCTGGTGGTTTGAGTGGCACAATCTGGAACAATATCTATTGGCAAACAGAAAATTAACTTTATGGTGGTGGATTATTTATGCAATAAGCATTGTGAAATTTTTGTATAAGTCTGAATTGGTGCTAGAGACATACCCCTTTTTTTTTTTTATAGAAGCTGATTTGTAAGTGTGGATCATACCCTCTTTTGGTGATTCAACATTGACATTTGATATGATTCTTTATTCTGATTTTGGTATATTTAATTTACAGACACCCTGTCAGTTGCAACAACTCCTGAGGAAATGAAATGTTGTTCATAAAGCGCGTTGAGATTTGTGATTCAACCTTTACATTTGTTTAACTGGCAAATTTATTGATGTTAAAGAGATCTTCTTTGATTATGTGATTATACAGTTGTGCTCATAAATTTACATACCCTGGCAGAATTTATAATTTCTTGGCCATTTTTCAGAGAATATGAATGATAACACAAAAACTTTTCTTACACTCATGGTTAGTGTTTGGCTGAAGCCAGTTATTATCAGTCAACTGTGTTTACTTTTTTTAAATCATAATCACAACAGAAACTACCCTGATCAAAAGTTTATATATTATACTGCACTCATCTTGCCATCAATTTTGACCAAATTTCCTGTGCCTTTGTAGCTCACACATCCCCAAAACATCAGCGATCCACCTCCGTGTTTCACAGTAGGAATGGTGTACCTTTCATCATAGGCCTTGTTGACTCCTCTAAAAATGTAGCGTATATGGTTGTGGCCAAAAAGCTCAATTTTGGTCTCATCACTCCAAATCACTTTGTGCCAGAAGGTTTGAGGCTTGTCTCTGTTCTGTTTGGCATATTGTAAGCGGGATACTTTGTGGCATATGCGTAGTAATGACTTTCTTATGGCGACTCGACCATGCAGCCCATCTTTCTTCAAGTGCCTCCTTATTGTGCATCTTGAAACAGCCCCACCACATGTTTTCAGAGAGTCCTGTATTTCATCTGAAGTAAGTTGTGGGTTTTTCTTTGCATCCCGAACAATTTTCCTGGCAGTTGTGGCTGAAATTTTAGTTGGTCTACCTGACCATGGTTTGGTTTCAACAGAACCCCTCACTTTCCACTTCTTCATTAGAGTTTGGACACTGCTGATTGGCATTCTCATTTCCTTGGATATCTTTTGATACCCCTTTCCTGTTTATTACAGTTCAACTACCTTTTCCCGCAGATCCTTTGACAATTCTTTTGCTTTACCCATGACTCAGAATCCAGAAACGTCAGTGCAACACTGTATGAAAGATGCAGTTATCAGGCCAAAATCACCAGGGTATGTAAACTTTTGATCAGGGTAATTTTGGTAGTTTCTGTTGTCATTATATTTTAAAAAGAGTAAACACAGTTGATTGATATTAAATGTCTTCAGCCAAACACTAACCATGATTGAAAGAAATGTTTTTGTGTTATCATTCATATTCTCTGAAGAATGGCCAAGAAATCATGTAAACTTATGAGCACAACTGTATGTGTAGCGTTGTAAATCAGTCTTTTGTGCATAATAAGTTTTAACCCTATATATTTTTTATGTTGAATAAAGTGTATTATC
Source organism: Lithobates sylvaticus (assembly GCA_028564925.1). NCBI lineage: Eukaryota > Metazoa > Chordata > Amphibia > Anura > Ranidae > Lithobates > Lithobates sylvaticus. Next base: position 584,984,012 of record CM053026.1, on the reverse strand, counting down.
AATACGCTCTTTAGGCATTAAGGTTTGCTTTCCTTTTAAGTAATAAAGGATGAAGGTATACAAGCCTATGTACTAGACCTAATAGTCTGTTTATTATACAGGCAGTGCCCGAGTTAAAAACATCCGACTTACATATGACTCAAACCAAACACAACATTAGCAGAAGGTGAAATAAAAATGTGGAAAACACTGCGCTACCTGAAGGCGATTCAATGTGAAAAAGCAGCTAACATACAAAACAAACAAAGTCAAAATCGTGTAAACAGAAAAATGTAGCGCTAACACATGTACATATCGTGTAAGAATAATATCGTGAATGAATGTGTATTAAGACATTCCCATAATGAACGTGAACATGGCAAACATATAACAAAAATGTCAGTATTTGCTGGAAATGAACCCAGGTGGTGGCGTGAACTAAACCAAGGATAAATGAGTATAGAGTTCATATAAGTGATGATAACCACAGATGAGTCCCTCGGATAGGCTCAGGGGCAAAAGAACACAGGTAAGGAACAGGCTTGTCTGATGTCACGGAAAAGCAATAAATACTCTTACCAGAGATGTTTGATACAGCTACCGTACGGTATTTGTATCAAGCAGGCTTAAATGTTGGAATTCTTGCATCGGTGGGTATCAGATGGAACAGGTGGAAACCCCGGCAGTCAGGAACCAAACAGCATACAAGGCGGCCAATGGACCAATCAGTATACACAACAACCAGAGGACCTCCAATCGCCAGACGATCAAGGGGAAGTGATCCCACGAACCAGGGAAACAAACAGGAGGAAAAATGGAGACAACAGACCCACATAGGTCACAAGCATGTGTGCTAATACACAGCTTAGGGGTGCATTCCTCTGTCTGCCAGATCTCAGAGATTCACAATGAACAACAGCTCCCAGCAGACCCAGGTGGATCCACCTGTTTGCCTCCTGTTTGTTTCCCTGGTTCGTGGGATCACTTCCCCTTGATCGTCTGGCGATTGGAGGTCCTCTGGTTGTTGTGTATACTGATTGGTCCATTGGCCGCCTTGTATGCTGTTTGGTTCCTGACTGCCGGGGTTTCCACCTGTTCCATCTGATACCCACCGATGCAAGAATTCCAACATTTAAGCCTGCTTGATACAACTACGGTACGGTAGCTGTATCCAACATCTCTGGTAAGAGTATTTATTGCTTTTCCGTGACATCAGACAAGCCTGTTCCTTACCTGTGTTCTTTTGCCCCTGAGCCTATCCGAGGGACTCATCTGTGGTTATCATCACTTATATGAACTCTATACTCATTTATCCTTGGTTTAGTTCACGCCACCACCTGGGTTCATTTCCAGCAAATACTGACGTTTTTGTTATATGTTTGCCATGTTCACGTTCATTATGGGAATGTCTTAATACACATTCATTCACGATATTATTCTTACACGATATGTACATGTGTTAGCGCTACATTTTTCTATTAGCAGAAGGTGCCCAAAGGGTGGCGCTTAAGAGCTGAAATTCCACATAGTACGTCACTACATTGGTGTTTGTTGGCCGACAATTGTGTGCCGTTAGTATGTAAGACAAGTTCCTGGCACATGCCCTTCGGACAAAAGTCTGACGCTCTTGGCCAACAATCTGATCGTGTGTACGAGGCTTTAGAGTTATCATGGGAAAAAGGTGTCTCCACTGAAGCTTTAACACCAATCCTTGTCTCCACCACAATTTTCTAAATCCAGTTGTCAGAGGGACATAAAGTGAGGTGAAATCTTCTGAACAGGGGCACAGACAGCAAAACAAGTGTTACAGGGGTGTTAACTCTTCCCTATGCTATCCAAAAAAATTTAAAATATTTTTCTTGGATAGAGTTACACTTAAAAAATGTACCTGTTCCAACTTACATACAAACTCAACTTAAGAACACACCTACAGAACCTACCTTGTTTGTAACCCGGGGACTTCCTGTAACTTGAAAAACTTCTTATTTTTGAGCAAACCTAAAACAAAAAGCAAGAGGTTGCTTCATTTTGTTTTTCTCCCTTGAAAAAGGCGCATTTATAAATGACGTCACGACAACGAACAAAGACATTTTCAAACTCTTGACATGCGAAAATATTGTCAAACCCGTTTTATGCCTACAATTCCATTGCTCATTCCATGTTTTTCAATAATAATTTTTCTACCTTTGTCTCGATACTCATTTTCAGATTTGTGCACCAGACATGAAGCTGCAGGCATGGTTGACACTTGTTAAATATTAGTAGTAGGTGAAATGAGGTTGCATTAGTTGTAATGGATGACAGGTCTTCGAAGGACTGTGTGTTTATTTATAGTTCATAACCTGAACAGGCTCTTTGACATCCTGTCATATTTCTACTGTCTATCAGCTTAGCCTTCCATCTAAACCTCTCATGTTGACATGGCTCAGAGTAGCACAGCGTTTCCTGATGCTGCACACCACACAAGAATGATAATAGCTTTCTTCTGTCAACAGCACTAGAGCAGTAAGAGGAAAACAAGCCACCTGAGGGAATGAATGCCATGTTACTACTTGCCAAACATTCCTGCAAGCTGAGAAAGGAGAACTCTTCTTTAGTGCACTTATCAGACCATCTGACCCTCTCCTGAGCTCTGCGGGCAATAAAATGGCTAGTACATGAGACAGCATGTAGCTTCTTTCTAGAGTGCTGGTCTGAGACAAAAATCACCCATTGTAGAGATCGTGACGCATTCATACTTGATAGTCTGGAATCCACTTGGAGTTCAAAAAGGTGCCAAGATTTTATGAGCCGCCTGGTAGTCTGTAAACATTTAGACTAATATTAGATGCTAACATGGTCTCCTCAGCTGTTACTGGATTTTATTTGAGCAGCTGTAAGATGTGAAGTCCACAGACATGTACATAGCATAGCATAGAAGCCACTGTTACCGCTATAAAAGAGAATTTAGCTTTTCTGCTGTGCTTCCAGCCAACCAGACTCAGAACATTCTGGGTGAGAACGCCATAAAATGAAGAGGAGATAAAAGATTTCAGAAGCTGAAAAAGACTTTGTACTTAGGCTGGCAATACACTTTTACACAGATTTAATTCTTGTGCATTTGTACATTGTAATTCTTCCTGTAATTAGTTCTTGTGCATTGTAATTGTACATTCAATGACTGGGTGAATGTCCTTAGAAAAGAAAGTGCTTCAAAACTTTGTTTGCTTTAAACTTTCTAATATGGAATAAATGTAATTTCCTGAACAAAAAATGAATTCATTCACTGTTTGAAATTCGAGAAAAATTTACCATCTTGCTCCTTCAAATTTTCTCATCCCTCTGTTTAAAAATGAACCCACGAACAATTTGAAAACTGAAAAATGTCTTTAAAATTAAACATTTTCAAACAAACTTCTACTAGTGTATGACCAGCTTTCTTCTAGTGCTAGTGGCACTAAAATCAGAAAGATTATCAATTATTTAAAAAAAAAAACTAATTTTATTTTTTTCATTTTCAACCAGTAACATGTTTGCAGTAGATGACTACTGTCAACATGTAAGTTGTTTTCATTACAATATGGGCAAAGACCGCTATATATATCCTTACATGAAATACTGTATATGCTCATCCAATTTCTATTCATCTTTATTATAGTATTTAAGTATTTATATTCCTCATCTATATATACACCCCTAAAGAAAGAAGAACTTCTGAAACAGGTTGGGTGTTGGTCCCTGTACTCCAACATCCCACATGGGAGTCCTATGAGTTTTGAGTTTTAATGTCCTTTGCTCTGCCATGTTGACATTCCTGCATATCAGCCACCATTTTTTGTTTACATGTATATATCTATGTTTTTTATATTTGTATAAATAAAATATATTTTTTTATAATATTTCAATACGCTCTATACTCTTTCACACTATACTGTGTTATTAACACATGTTTGATTACCCTCAATCACCAGGGCCATTAAAGTCCCACAAAGGGGGAAAAACTTTCTTTCCAATTTTCTTTTAAAATATGTTGGCTCCCTGGCTGTCAGTACTTTCTAAATCACCATTTTAAAATGTTTGTAGATTAGAAGTTATTACTTTGACTTTCCAGATCTACATGCTTGTTTCAGGTCAGAGTCTCAAAGCCTAAGACATCATTGGCAGCCCCTACATTTCTCTCAGTACAGGTTTTCTGTAGATATTTAGTAATGGGGATTAGTGTTTATAGACCGGATAGGAAGGAAGTTAATGCGGAACTTCACCTGAAAAGGACAGTTCGGCTTTGTCTAATCCCCCCAACATTTTTTTTAATTCTTTTTTTTTTTTTAGAAGAGCGGGTCCCCTTTTTTTGCAGGTACCCACTCCTACTTCTACTTGGATGGCTTAGGCAATCCTGATAAAGTTTGACACCGCCCGCAGTAGGGAGCCAGCTGGGAAGCCACAGGAAGTCACAGCCGGCTTCCCACATCCAAGATAATGGGGATGGACACTTGAAGTCCTGTGAAGAACCAGTCCAGGCGAGGACAGTGCTGAATCCCTGGACTGGTAATTGTGTGTTTATTAGGTAAGCATCTATGTTGTCATTGTTTTTGCACGTAGGTGCACTTGACACGTGTTTACGTACGTATATGCGGGTATGTGGGGGGGGGGGGGCTTTTTAAATGTTTATTTTTTTATGTGTTACTTTAATTTTTTTTTAAATTTTTTAACTTAAAGTTATTTCTATTATATAGGGGATTGTCTGCTGATTTCCCTTTACTCCCTTCACAATCTGCTGAGACCTGTCATGGCTGTCCTAGGCCTGCAGAACGAACAGTAGTTGGGGTAGTTGAGTAGGAGCAGGGAACGGGTATGAGGAATGTGGTATGTTTGGGAGTGTTTGGAAGTGATCGGGTGGCTTTACAGATGCCCAAATCACTTTAAACAGGATACCAGCAGTTGGTTTGACAGCTCTAAACACATAGCAGCTGGAGTTTTGTGTAAAAACCTGTGTTGCTGCTGATGTAAGCCTTAAGTCGGTGGCAGTGACAGGGTTATATTGGAATGAGTGAGAAAATGAATCTTCCTCTTACACTAAGCAGATTAGCCCTTGACCTTATGCGAGCTGTCAAAGATACCCTAGTTGGTGAACAATAAGACCTTCTTGCAATGTCCACAGAAAGCAGCTTCTCGCAAGCACTCCAGGACACTGTTCAGCACAGAAGATTTCTCAAAAGATTCTCCATACAGACAGCCAACTTCCTCCTCTGTTTTCTCTGCATATGCCTTCCATCAGGGCAGCTGGTATACCCTAGGCCTTTAGCTCTGGCCTCTAGCTGGGGTAAGATCCAGAGGAGAAATGCACCTCTTACAGTGGCATCTTCACTAGGCAGAAGCCCAGGAGGGAACACCCTCTTGAAGGTTGCAGCAAACATTTATAATCGTCCCTCAACTCACAACATTGGTTAGTGTCATTGTTACCTCTTACACTCCTCAGCTCACATCTAAGCGTAGTGCAGCTTTTTTGTGTTTTTTTGTGGCGTGTTTTTGGAGCAGCACCATTGATTTGAATGGGTCTCCCTCTGCTCCAAAAAACGCTGCAAAGAAGCTCCTGTACCAAATTTTGGCACAGAGCTAGGAGCATTTGGTGGTTTTGTTAAGAAATAATGGCATTGCAAACTCGTCCTGTGTTTGCCGCAATTCTGAAATCGTGGGCTGAATTACGCAATTCTGCCCACGATTCCAGTACGCTCAATTGTGAATGGAGCCTGACTACTGGAGGCAACACAACAGCGGCTGCCAAAAATAATCAATTTTCTGAGCTTAGAACAACACTAAATTTAGTTTGGGACACTCAAGCTTAAAGAGGAGCTCCAGGCTCCCCCTCCTTGTAATATCAGGGCACTTACCGGTCCAGCAATCCAGTGGTGTCCTCACCGAGCCACTTTTTCAAGCAGCTATCGGGTGCTGGGGCTTCACAGCCAGTTTCCTACTATGCATGTGCAAAGTGTGCTGCGCTTTGTGAATGGGCCGGCTGCAGGGGAAGGGGGAGGCAAACTTCCGAATAATTATTAAAAAAAAATTGGCGATGGGTTCCCCTTAATATCCATACCAGACCTTAAAGCGAAGGTTCACAGAAAAATTGAACCTCCGCTTTTCGGAAGCCCCCCCCTCCAGTGTCACATTTGGCACCTTTCAGGGGGGAGGGGTGCAAATACCTGTCTAAAACCGGTATTTGCACCCACTTCCAGGCATAGACCACGGGAGTCTATGCCTCTTCCCGTCCCCCCGTGCTGTCTGCTGGGACACACACGGGTCCCAGAGACAGCAGGGACCATTCAGATTGCACTGCGCGACTCGCACGTGCGCAGTAGGGAACCGGGAAGTGAAGCCGCAAGGCTACATTTCCTGATTCCCTTACCGAAAAAGGTGGCGGCAGCACCCGAGGAGCGAGGGACGGTTCGGCCTCGGGTGCCGACATCGCTGGACCCTGGGACAGGTAAGTGTCCTTATTTTAAAATAAGCAGCAGCTGCAGTATTTGTAAAATAAATTTGCGGGACTACCGCTTTAAGGGCCTGGTACGGATTTTGGGGGGACCACACGTCATTTTATTTTTTATTTTTGGTTTGGGGTTCCCCTTAATATTCATACCAGACCCAAACGGCCTGGTAATGGTCTTGGGTGGGGGGGGGGGACCAATGCCGTTTTTTTCAATGAGTTTTATTTATATTGCTGAGACCCGACAATTCATTACAGCCGCGATCAGTTTTAAATGACTTTTTTCCCTTTAGAAATTTCATTTTGCTGTTGTATTGTTCTAAACCCAGGAAAAATGTGCCACATTTACAGGCATACTATAGACACCCCCCCATGCACGATATTTAAAGGAATATTTAATTTTTATTGTTTCGCTTTAAGCATTATTAAAAACACTACTCCCGAAACAATTTTTTGCAATGATACATGTCCCCTGGGGCAGGACCCGGGTCCCCAAACACTTTTTATGACAATAACTTGCATATAAGCCTTTAAAATGAGCACTTTTTTTCATGTTCATGTCCCATAGGCTTTAACAGTGTTCATCCGAATTTTTTGCCTGTTCGCAAGTTCTGGTGTGAACCGAACCCGGGGGTGTTTGGCTCATCCTTACATAATACCCTTGAGCCCATTTTGGGGTCTGTCTACTGAAGAACAATTTGTATTTTTTACAAAACTGAATAGTCACAGCTCAGTGATATCCAAAGAATGTTGTTATGGTAATGGTAGGATGAAAAACAGTTTAGAGGTCAGGATGATTATTGGGCATAGATTTATTTTAACCAGTTTTTGGCACCAAAAGCTCTGAACCAAGACTTAACACGGATAGGATTTATTACATTATTTACTTGTCCTCTGGAAGGAGAACATACATAGGTTTACATCCTATGTATTGTTGCTTGCTTCCCATATTTATAGAATACCAACATTATACACATTACTTTGAACCTTTAAATTAGCGTTTGCCCTAGCATAGTTTATAATTTAATCTTCCTTAAGGTACAAGCCTCTTTGTAGGTCAGTTTATTTAGGACTTTTGGCTGTAGCGGGAAGCCTGTCCATTCAGAGGAGGAAATCCAAGTAATTATGGGGATAACATACTAACACTACACAGATAGTGTGCTCTACACCTTGTGTAGACCAAAACCCTGCAGGCTAAAGTGCTAATCAGCTATTGAATGTGCTTCTGTCTCATCCCAACGCCATAAAAATTTAACAAACTCAACATGCAGGAAAATAAACTTTAAGGAACTCTTCAGATTTGAATCTTTAGAGCAATGTCTTATTTCTTAATTATTACATATTAGATTTCAAAGTATCACCACAGCTGCTTTGTTTTAATTGATTTGATGCAGATGTTCTCTTCTAAAATACCTATACAGGTGAGATCCCACTGATCTATAATAAACCAGATGTTGTCTTCTTCTTTTCCTTTTTCTCTTTCAGCCCTAGACAGAAATATCATGTTTGTTAGACTGTGTCATCGTGAAAAGTGTCTCTAAAACACTAGAGATTTATCTCTACAAAATTTTACATGCCTTACATGTGTATAGGGGTCTAATTCAGTCTCCTTCGCTATTAACTAGGCTTGAAATTGAGTTTATGGTGCATTAAAAAGAAAATAGGTGGTATACATTCTTCTTCGTACAGACAGTTGCTCTGCAATTACAGTTTGGTTATAAGTTAAGTGGACTGTGAGTTTTAAATGTTACAGGGATAAAAGTAATTTATTCATGGCAGGTCAGGATAATTAAAGTAAATCCTAATGACAATTAATGATGAGAAAATGTATGAAGTATTCACACCACTGACGATCTGGTGAATCTTAAGCCCCATACACACGGTCGGACTTTTTCATGGATTCTGTCCGATCGGACAATGTTGTTGAAAAATCAGACCGTGTGTATGCACCATCGGACAGTGTACGTCGGATTGTCCGACGGACAAAGTCTTATCTCCTGCTGGAAAGATTTGCAGACAACACGGTCCGATCACACCAAATCCGATCGTGTGTACGGTTGTCCGACCGGACAAAGTGCTACGCATGCTCAGATCACATTACAAGACCAAAGCTATTGGCTACTAGCCTCTACGTAGTCCCGTCGTAGGCAACAAACGTCACCACGTTCAGAATGATCGGATTTTCCGACAACTTTGTCTGACCGTGTGTACGCAAAACCAACATCAGACAAAGTATGACGGACATGGTCCGACGGACCTGGTCCTCGGATAATCCGCGCGTGTGTATGGGGCTTTACACTGCTGTGTGTTTCCCAGGATGTCTAGAATGTTGGTTCTATGCCTAACCTCACTGTCTTTTAAAATAATGACCATTACATTTTAATGATGTGGTGCACCAGTAAGGTTATGCGCCATGCC
>CM053026.1:584729385-584974697 GCA_028564925.1 Lithobates sylvaticus | reverse complement strand
ACCAGAGCTGCTGAGTACAGTCAATGGGTAATGAGGTCACCCAAAGCCTGTGTTCTCCCTGGGAAAGGCAGGTCTTGGGAACTGCCAAGGTTTTCAAGATTCCACTGGTAGGTGCAGTGGAGAACAGTTCTGGAGTGAGGTCTGGACTAGCCCATTTCCACCAGACATCATAGATGTCAATGTCATCAAGGACTGTGGGGTATAGTGGGAGCAAACCATTTTGGGATCTCATAGTGAGAAGGCTTGGACCCGGTTTCAGGACATTCGAAAAGGATGGCGGCTGGGAAGAGCCATCTACGAAGACAGGGGTGTGGTTGTTAAAGCTAGACAGCCAACCAAAAGCTACTCTGTCGCTGTCAGAGGAGCTGACGGCAACCTAATGAGACTGCCAAATCCTCAATATTACCTGTGAAGGGACTGATGTGAAGTGTTTAGCATTCAGTGTACAGGTAATAGAGATGGATAGCAGTGAGAGGATTGCTGCCTCTGTTGTTCTTGGTGTGCTATTGAAAAGAGATTGACGGCGCATGCGCGGATGCCTGAGCGGGCGGTTGTCTCTGCTTAGCGCTCCGCTCTGAGGGTGAAAAGAACCGGAGGACTACGAGTCCCAGCGGTGCCGCGAACGGCACAAAATAACAGGAAAAGCCACACTAGGACCCCAGGTGATATTATAATGGTCCTGAGGGGCCCTAAGGCAAAAATTAAAGTGTCCATGGCTAAAACAGCGCCGGCCAGGCAGGCGGCAAAAATGGCGGCGGCAGTCTCCTCACAGGCTCCCACACAGCACAGTAAGAAAGCGCACCCTCAGACAGCAGAGGACATAACAGATTCAGATTCAGATGCTGAGCTATCTCAGCATGAAAATAGTGATGACATGTTTAAAAAATTTGAAAGTATGCTACACAAAGCTTTAAAGAAAACATCTGACAGAATAACTGAGAAACTGATAAAAGAGATTAGAGAGTTGGGCCAGAGAACAGCTGAACTAGAAATAAGAGTGGATGACCTAGATAGTTATACACAGCAAAATGCCTCAGAGCTTGAAAACCTAAAGGAAGAAAACCTTATATTACAATCACGTTTAGAAGACCAGGAAAATAGGGACAGACGATCGAACCTAAGAATTAGAGGAATTCCTGAGACAGTCCTAGATCTTCAAGCCACCATAACGGCATTATTTCAGGAATTACAGCCTGGCCTACCTGTGGAAAGACTGGAACTAGACAGAGTGCACAGAGCTTTAGCCCCTCGCAAAACAAACGGCCCTCCTAGAGACATAATTGCTAAATTCCACTATTATAGAACCAAAGAGCAACTGTTGGCAGCTACTAGGGATAAGCAATCCCTGCAATTCCAGGGCTATACTTATCAGCTTTTTGCTGATATATCCCCTCTCACGGTTGTTAAACGGCGGGCACTCAAACCCCATTTGCAAATACTGCAACAACACCATATTGCCTATCATTGGGGATTCCCATTTTCTCTACGTTTTACATTCTTGGAAACAAAATACGTCTGTAGATCTCCGGAAGACCTGCAATCTGCATTAATCGAAATGGGCATTGCTGACAGATCCATATCCAACGACCATTCCCGCAGACGCTCGGCCTCCAGATCTCCTCAGCATAATACCACAACATCCTCTGCAGGAGCCCCTTCATCTTCTCGCCAGCATATACACAAACGGGGTCGGTTTGAAAATCCAACCCCCACCAATGAGGACTCTATGGACTGATACTCTAACTTAGTCAGCCCTGATTCTACTTACTCCCAGCACTACTTGCTGGTTGAAAAATTTGAAAAACATTTTCACTCATCTTCCTAGTTCCATAAGGAAATTTCTTGTTTAGACTGGTCCTCTTTTTTTTTTTTTTTCTCAACATGTTCCTTCCAAAATTCTGAATCCTAATAATAACCCCTAACCATTTTTCTTTCCTCTTCACTATACCTCTATTAATGATTGACTGATATACAGGCATCTTTCTTTTTTTTTTGTCTCCCCTTGGTTTTTTCTTCAGCAAACCTTTATTAATGAATGTACTAATATACATATAGAAATGTCTGCATACTTCTTTTTAAATCTGGGTCCTTAATTATAGCGGTCTATATATTAAAATGTTTTTCTAATTCCCGTGGTCCTCCGGTGCTGTTCTCCCCTCAGGAATTTCTTGTGCCCCCTGTACCATCTTCAGGTACCTGTCCAGATCATGCGGGTCCCTGGGGATGGCCTTGGAACCTCCCGGAGTATTTCGTATATGCTCCGTAGACGTTCCCACACCCTGCTTTATTATCTATTCCCTAGGATTAATATATTACCATAACAGGGTCGATCGTTTTTTCTCTTCTTACTTTTTCTCTTTATGCTTTATTTTTTCCTTTTTTGTTCTCTTTACTCTTTTCTCTCTCCAGGTGGTGAACATGAACCTAGAAGTAAGTCATATTTCTATTATCATAATATCTTATGCTATGCAGTTATGGCCCCTATAAATGTGTTATCTTTGAATGTACAAGGGTTTAATATCCCCCATAAACGCTCAAAAGCTTTACGCACTTTCCATGCTAAAAAAGCCAATATTATATGTTTGCAGGAAACTCATTTCATAGACAAGGCCCATCCTAAATTCCTCTCATCAACTTATCCACAATTCTATGTTGCCTCAGCTTCGGTTAAACAGCGGGGTACCCTCATAGGTTTCCACCGTAACACTCCATTTACCCTCGTGTCACAACTGAATGACCCCGAAGGCAGATATATATTGATTACTGGTTACCTCTCTGATGCCCCTATTACGATCGTCTCTTACTATGCCCCCAATAAACGACCATTAGCTTTTTTGTCTCATCTCCTCCAAATTATAGATAAGCATAAATTCGGTATGTTAATTCTTTGTGGAGACTCTAATACTACGGTATTCCCCTTCTTAGACAAGTCTCCACCTACCCCCAATGCGAACTTTAACAAGCAGACTCTACAGCCTCTGCTTATAGCACATAAATTAGTTGATACTTGGAGAGAACTAAACCCTACCAATAGACGCTATACACATTATTCATATCCACACAAGTCATTCTCCCGTATTGATCATACCCTTGTCCCATCTAGTATGCTACCAGAAATAGTTTCCTCTAAAATAGTCCCAATGCCGTGGACTGACCATTGTGCAGTTTTTACCACCATTGCTTCAACAATTCCCATATCTCATGATACTACTTGGAACATTAATGATTCACTACTAACTCACCCATCTCATAAACTATTGATTGAACAAGCGCTTTCTGAATACATCTCCTCTAATGATACAGACGATGTTTCTTCCATAACATTATGGGAGGCCCATAAACCTGTTATTCAAGGACACTTGATGCGTTTAACATCAACACTTAAAAGGGAACGTAAACTTATGTTTGCGAAATTGGATAATGCTTTTAACACATGCCATTCAACTTTTCAATCTTCACCGACGGTTGCCAACCACACAAAACTAGACAAAGCACGACTTGACCTAGACCTTTTTTTAACGGACTCTGCAGATAAAATATTACGTAAACGCCAACATATTCACTATCTCAAAGCCAACAAACCTGACACTCCATTAGCACGTTGCTTAAAGACGACACAAAATGTACAGTCCTCCTACAGATTGAAAACTTCTCGTGACAGATATACCAGTAACCCGGTAAAAATACTTGAAGTATTTCACTCCAATTTATCTAAAATATACTCCCCTAACCAAGACTTTGATGCATCAAAAGCGGATTCCATGTTTTCTAATATTAATCTTCCCAATTTAGACCAGTCTCAGAGAGATACCCTTGAGTGCCCTATAACTACCTCAGAAGTCCAAATTGCAATAAAACATTTAAAACTCAATAAAAGACCGGGTCCTGACGGGTTTTCGGCACTTTATTACAAACAATATTCACATATTTTAGCACCTATTTTGTCTAAAGCCTTTAACTCCATCCTTGAAAACCACTCCTTTCGTACAGAAACGCTCAGCTCCATCATAGTAATGATTCCCAAACCTCACTCTGATACTACCTCCTGGACAAACTATCGTCCTATATCCTTACTCAACATCGATATTAAATTATTAGCTAAAATCCTGGCTACTCGCCTTAATAACGTTATAGGGCAGCTAATACATCGCGACCAAACTGGTTTCATGCCAAAAAGACAAGCAGGCGACAATATCAGACGCGCTCTCCTACTTATACACGCAGCTAAAACTAGACGACGCATAGAACATTTGTAGGGGCATTACTAGGCAGGGCTGTCCCCCTATCCCCCTTACTTTTCGCCCTTCTCATCGAACCATTGGCATAATTAATTAGGACAAATTCGGACATTAAAGGTATTGAACTAGGAGGTTATCAACATAAATGATGTCTCTTCGCTGACGACATCCTCATTTTTTTATCTCATCCACATATTTCTGCTCCAAAGTTGTTGAAGGTTTTAGATAAATTTGCTACAATTTCTGGACTTAAAGTTAACCCCACAAAATCAAACGTGCTTAATATCTCATTGGAACAAACTGACCTCTCACACCTTCAATCTATCTTACCATTCCATTGGGTTCCCACTCAGTTACCCTACTTGGGTGTTCAACTCACATCTTCAATCAAAGATTTATTTAAGGTTAACTATTTACCTTTATTGAAACTAGTCACTAAACAAATGAAACAATGGTCTTCCCTGCTGTTATCTTGGTTGGGACGAATTAATGCAATAAAAATGACGATTTTACCAAAATTTTTATACTTGTTTAGGGTCTTACCCATCCCAATACCTGCATATTTTTTTAGGATAATACAACGCAGAGTCTTGGCCTTCATCTGGGGAAAAACCAAACCAAGGATTCCAATGACTACATTATACCTTAGTAGATTGAGGGGTGGACTCGGTTTACCAAATTTTGCTACCTACTATTCGACTGCACAACTTTCACTTCTTACGAAATACCATTCAGTAGAAGAACCACCCCTTTGGGTGTCAATTGAATCGGTCGAATGTGACCCTATCTCTGTTGCCAATATACTGTGGATTCATCCCACAGATAGATCACATATCTCCAACCCTATAACGAAGCATTCCTTATCTGTCTGGGATAAATTTGGTAAACCCTCCAACCTTCAGTCTCCACATAATCCTCTCCTTTCCTTCCTCGGGAATCCGGCTTTTTACCCAGCCTGGAAATATCCAAAATCATTCTCCGCCTGGTCCACCTTCAATTTAACCCGGTTTCATCAAATATGTAATAGTTCCAATATACTAGATTTCCCAGAACTCTGTGACGCCTACGGGCTCCCAAGATCAGAAATCTTCAGATATCTACAAATCAAAAATTTCTTTACTCCTCTTCTTAAAGCTGGTACGTCGCTTAATCAAATATCACAATTTGAACGCATATGCAAAAGCGATCCGCATGTTAGAGGCGTAATTTCCGTGTTATATCATCAACTTACTATTCTGCCTAATGATGTATTGCCCTCTTATACGGATAAATGGGCTTCAGATATGAATCGTGCTCTAGACACTAATGACTGGTCCAGTATATGGTTAGCTACTAAAAGTCCTTCTCCAAATTGCTTAGCTCTGGAAACTAACTTCAAAGTTTTGGCAAGATGGTACCTGGTACCTGCCAGAATCGCTAAATTTATTCCGACATATCCTATCAATTGTTTCAGAGGCTGCTCATCCCCAGGCACTCAATTCCACATCTGGTGGCAATGTCCAGTGGTTCAAGAATTCTGGGAAAACATTTTCGCCATGGCTTCTAAAGCGTTGGAATGTTTTATCTCTCCTGACCCAGCCATGGCCCTCCTCAACTTGAAGCCTCCATCGCTAACCCATACTCAATTCAAACTATTTCTCCAGTTGAGTAGTGCTGCTAAACAAACTATAGCTAAAGCCTGGAAATCCAAAACCCTAATAGCAGCAGAAGCCAAACACAGAATGAATAGAGCTCTGACCTTTGCAAAAATGTTGGCTATAGAAGACAATAATATTAATAAATTCAAACAGATTTGGCAACCATGGGTTAAACATTACCTGCCCCTTGACTTTGACCAGTCATTACTGTTACCTCAATAATATACCTGTTAACTCAACGTTTAGCTCCATTAACCTGTTTATTAAGTAATTCACCACCTGGAGAGACTCTCCTTTTCCTCCTCTTTCCTTCTCTCCCTTCTTCTTATACTCCTTTCTCTATTATCTTTCTCTATCTTCCTAAATCTCTTTTGAGGTTATATGAATCATATACATGGGATTCTCCCACCTTATCCTCATAATTTTAATCTTTTACATCTGGCATGATACGTCTTTCAGGTTGAATAACCAAATGTAAAAGAACGCTGTGATTATTAGGTTATGATCTCATCTTGAATAGCTACATTTTTCTCCTATTTTCGATATATGCTCTCCATATATTCTTCTTTGTATATAAATTTAGCCTATAATCTCTCACCATTACCTTGGTACTTGAATACCTACTTTTCTCATTGCCCCTACTTTACCACAGTTAGTACCCATGTGGGGTGGTAAAGTAGTCTGGAGGCATGCTGATATTGCTCCTAGGGGTGAGTCAGAGATGAGCCCCGTATTCCCATGTTACGACCGAATAGGTTTCTTTTTCCACAGTGTTCTTCTGTTATAGATTACACGTTACATTCTAGATTGTATGGTACTCATGCTTTTTTTTCTGTTTATGTATTGTTTCTGTTTCTTTTTTGAAAATTTATTATTGCATTCAAGATATCCCATATATGAATATTAATATATGTCATGTATCTTACTGTTTCTTTTTTTTTTTTTTGTCTGTTTATGTATTGTTTCTGTTTCTTTTTGAAAATAAAAACATAAAAAGTGTTTGGGGACCTGGGTCCTGCCCCAGGAACATGTATCAATGCAATTTTTTTTTAAAAACGCCTGTTTTTTCGGGAGCAGTGATTTTTTTAATGCTTAAAGTGAAACAATAAAATTGAAATATTCCTTTAAATATTGTGCTTGGGGGGCGTCTATAGTATGCCTGTAAAGTGGTGCATTTTTCCCGTGTTTAGAACAGTACCACAGCAAAATGAAATTTCGAAATTTACATTTTTAAAACTGATTGAGGCTGTAATGAATTGTTGGGTCTCGGCAACATAGATAAAACTCATTGATAAAAAGAGCATAGGATCCCCCCCAGTCCATTACCAGGCCCTTTGGGTCTGGTATGAATATTAAGGGGAACCCCGAACCAAAATTAAAAAAAAAAAATTGCATGGGGGGTCCCCCTAAAATCCATGCCAGGCCCTTCGGGTCTGGTATGGATTTTAAGGGGAACCCTGAGCCAAAATTAAAAAAAATGGCGTAGGGGTCCCCCAAAATCCATACCAGACCCTTATCCAAGCATGCAACCTGAAATATCATTTTGCTGTGGTAATGTTCTAAACACGGGAAAAAATGCGCCACTTTACAGGCATCCTATAGACATCCCCAAGGCACAATATTTAAAGGAATATTTAATTTTTATTGTTTCACTTTAAGCATTAAAAAAATCAGTGCTCCCGAAAAAACTTCAGTTTTTAAAAAAAGGTTTTGCATTGATACATGTCCCCTGGGGCAGGACCCAAGTCCCCAAACACTTTTTATGACAATAACTTGCATATAAGCCTTTAAAATGAGCACTTTTGATTTTTCATGTTAGTGTCCCATAGACTATAACGGCGTTCCGGCGGCTTTCGAATTTGCCCTGAACACCGCATATTGTTTGGTTTTTGCAGAACATCCGAACAACCAAAGTTCGGCCCGAACTTATGCTCGGGCCGAACTGTTCGCCCATCCCTACCTGTGAGTAATGCACATATTGTTGTTTTAAAAAAATATATATTTTTTTTATGGGATGCCCTATTTTTCTCCTGGGCTTAAGAGAGGGGACACGGCTGCTTTTTAGGAGGGGGGGGGGTGTAGCACCCTCCATTAGTTCTAGGTTTAGTGTAGCTGTTAGTGTAGCAGAGAACCCAACCTGCAAAAACTAATTTCAGGAAGGTGGCAAGCTCATTTCAGGGAGGTCATGCTCTGCGCCGACAACCCCCCCCCCCCCCTAATAAAATTGTATAATAAAATAATACTTTAAAGTTAATTAATAATATAATTCTATAATAAAATAATACATTAAAATATAATGTTGTGTCACACGCACCTCAATATGTCTTTTACAGTCATTTAACCCACCATGGGCTACGGAGAATTCACTGCTGCAAACAGTGCCGTGACCGTCATTGTTTTTTACCCCTATTATGCATGGGTACACTTTAGTGTAGTCTGAAGTGAAGTGGGTTTTGTACTTCTTTTTTTTTTTACTCTGCCATGATGGTTCTGCACTGCCACTGATAACCCTGTCCCTGCCTGTGTAGTAACTCTGGCACCAGGCTGCTGTAACAAATGTATATATATATATATATATATATATAAAAAAAAAATGCTGATGGCCCCTGTGGACACCTGCTAAGTATGGTCCCTGTGGACGTCACCTGCTTAGTAAATGTCCCCTGTGGAGAGAATATGGCCCCTGCTTCTAAAATGGCACCTGCTCAGACATGTGCTGTGACTCACTGCTGTGGGATCATCCTGATGAATGATGAGTGAGCTGAGAGATGTGGTGAGAGAGCGACACACAGTGATGCTCAGCGTCACTGTGTCACTCTATCCACTGTCACTCTATCCACACTCTGCAGAACTCACACACTCTGGAGGACCAGCCTGTGCCTACCAGAGTCAGTGTGACTCCTCCCTCCTCACACAGACTGGTCTTCCTGGCAAGGGGAGGACACCTGTCATCATCAGACATCGATGACTCATCAACCACTGTGCCGGTTCGCACTACTGGCAGCTGCAGACTGTTGCACAATGAGTCTGTCGGCCAGCTTTTACACAACGGACTGTCACACCTGGCTGCACACCCCACCACAATCCTCTCATGACAGAGATGCCAGGGATCTAATCTGCCACCCGCTGAGTGAATGGTACGGCTGCAGCAACCGCTAGAGCTGCTGTGTGGCTCCAGGCTGAGTAGCAGTGCAGGCTCAGCCAGGAGATTGTGCCGCACCCGCGGGTGTCCGTGAGCCTGCCGCCAAGTGTGGTATTTTCTCGCGAGTCGCGGGAGACTTGAGATGTCTGGTGTAGGAAAGGGAAAAGGAAAAGGGAAACAAACCTTGAACCGCAATGTGAAATACCAGGAAAAGGAGAGCGGATATAGCTGGAGAATTTTTTAAATAACAAATCAGAAAACTTTTATCTTAAAAGATGCAAATGCATATTTGAGGTTAAACCCCTTCATAAAAGCTGACATACAATACAAAAAAACAGGAATACTGCTTTTTAAGCACAAGATACAACCCAGATACTTTGGGCTTTCCACAGTGTACATTAGAAACAGCAGCAAGACAGGTGGAGCCCACCTCATTTCCTGGATGGAAGACATATAGCATCATATAGCCATTTTATTACCAGCTCTACTGTTCCTGGCCCACCCCTTTCATTCATTGTAATTAATTTCTTACATGAAATCATAATTTGAGGGTATTACCTACGGCGTTCTGCTTGCAAATGCCGCCTGCTCAGAAATGCCCACTCCTCCAGACTGACAGCCGCAAAAACAGGCATTTTGATATTTGCATAACATCTCCCAAGAGCCAGCCAACTGCTTGTATCAGGGCTGAGGGTTATTGAAAGAAGTACTAAGGTAGGGTTATTTTAAAAAGTGCTGCGCTACATTATCACATCACAAAACCAAAACATTTCTTAAATATGTGATAATGCTGTGATCAAAAATAATTATTATATATCAATACTCCAATATAAACAATATATAAACCCTATGAATATAAGAAACCAAAATCTTAAACATGTGGGGGTTCCACCACCACTGTAATATTAGCTTCTATAAAAATTAGCGCGAGTTCATCACTTTGGAATATACATCTTGATGTGAAACAGTCCCAATGTGCACAAAAAATATAATAGAAATTAGTTTTCTTCAGTGCTACCACCACCGCTCACTCACCGCTCTCACCTCAGCCTTTTGACCTATATAACAGTTTACTATGTGCCTTACGTTTTAAGGGGTAATTAATGGTTAATTCTGGTTGTCTTGACTCTCTTTCAATTCCTAATTGCAGGTATAGCAATGTATTTTGGCCACCTTTGTGTTTTATCCACCATAGTTACCATTCAAATGAAGCAGAAACTGTACATAGTGTTTTACCTCTTTAAAATATAAATATTTTATTAAACTAATTAAAATGTACTCACAAGATTAGTGCACTGGCTTAAAAACAGATCTCTTATACAAACATGTAATATACTTCTAAGTGAAAGATAACAGCATCACCAAAGCCTCAGATCCTTACAGATTTTTGCTAGTGGCGTGGTGACGTCACTGAGCCCCGCCCGACACATTTCCTCACTTTCTGTGACTTCTTCCTTCTCCTTTTTAAATAACTTTTCAGGATTTCATGTGGGGACACATTCTGGTGCTTTGCAGTAACATTATAATACTAAAAAGTAATTCACATACACATTACTAAGGTATGGTGATGGGAAGTTTTTAACTCCTTCAGATCCGCGCTATAGCCGAATGATGGCTACAGCATGGATCTGCTTTGCCGGGAGAGCGTCAATAGACGTCCTCGCCTTTGCAGCCTCGCCACGCCCCCCTGAAGGGGGTATGCAGAGCGAGCTGTGATCACCCGTCAATGAGACTCGGGTGATCACAGATCCGAGTAAGGGGCCGATCCCGGCCACTTACCACGTGATCAGCTGTCAGCCAATGACAGCGGATCACGTGATGTAAACAGAGGATCAGTAATCATTTCTTTTTTCTCACGCTGACAGTTTGCAAGGACTTCGGTCCCGAAGAGGAACAACATGTTATGTGCCCACCAGTACTGCCTGCCAGTGCCACAAATCAGTGCCAAAATCAGTGCCCACAATGCCCACCAAGCAGTGCCCACAGTGCCCACGTTACTTAAGTGCCAGCAATCAGTGCCACCTATCAGTGCCTCATCAGTGCCACCTAGCAGTGCTGACTATCAGTGTCACCTACCAGTGCCCATCACTGCCACCCATCAGTGCCCATCACTGCCACCTATCAGTGCCACCTATTAGTGACCTTCAGTGCCACCTGTCAATGCCCTTTCAATGTCGCCCATCAGTGCCGCCCATCAGTGCCACCCATCAGTGCCCACCAATGCCACCTATCAGTGTAGCCTCATCAGCGTACATCAATGAAGGAGAAAAATTACCTGTTTGCAAAATGTATTAACAAAATATAAAACGGTTTTGTATTTTTTTTTAATACGGTCTAATTTTTTTAACAAAAAATAAAAAATCCAGAGGTGATCAAATACCACCAAAAGAAAGCTCTATTTGTGGGAAAAAAAATATAAAAATGTCATTTGGGTACAGTGTTGTATGACCGTGCAATTGTCATTCAAAGATTGACAGCGCTATAAGCTGAAAATTGTTCTGGGCAGGAGGGGGGTTTAGGTGCCCAGTAAGCAAGTGGTTACGAAGTTATGAACAGCACCCTGCTGGCCGTTCCCACCAGCTAAAATCTGCCTGCATTGAATAGAAAGGCACAGAGACTCAGTGATGGGGGGCTCAAAAAAAGGAATATTATAAGATTAAACTTTATGCCTGGGCTCTGCATTTCACATACACAAAAACAGAGAATTGCCTAGACAGTCTGATTTGAATGTCACAGGACTATGAGTTAGGTTTGTATCTCTCACCAGATTCAAAGTTGATGTGGAATGCAAACCTGACAACCTTTCCCCCACTGTATGCAAAATAGGCCTTGTGTGCAGTAAGACCCAGCAACAAATATGTTATCATGATTTAGTATCCTAAAAAAGATGTGTGGGTATAGTAAAAACACAAATATTCATACTAACCTCCTTGCTGCAGCTGGGGAGGGGGTGGCTCAGGTGCTCAGTGGCGCACTGAGAGGCTTAGCCACCTGCCATATCAGGACAATATCGGGATGCTTCCAGAGCCTGGACCAGTTCCGCAAAATCAGCAGACAGTGGGCTTTAGCCCCCCGCTGTCAGCTGATTCTGGATCACAGGAGAGCACAAGTAACTGCACTCCTGTGATCCAGAAGAGACATATGGCCAAAAAAGCTTTATCCATACTTCTCTTTTAAAGTGCTATGTTTATCGAATCATATTATTTAAGACCAGTACGGAGGGAATACCCATTCTCATAAACCACATTCTTTTGACCCTATAGTGTCTTTCTGTCATGATTTACGTGTAAACATATTTTTTTCATTCTGACCATTAGTTGCTGAGCAGTTTCTATTGTCCTGTCAGCCCCTTGAGAGTCCAGTCAGGCATTTATCTCACTTACTGGGATGAAGATCTTATCGGTTTTAATCTTTGTTAAAAGAAAAAAACATGGGCATTGAGGTGTTCTTTTGTCTGAATGGTAAGTATGTTCTCTGTGTAAAGAGTTAGTGCCTTGTGCTAAGTGAAGAGCCAAGAGGTCACTTCAACAGATTTACAAAGTGGTTTTCTTTTGCGTGCATTCACTAATTAAACATTCCTCTTGATCGTTCACCATTTTACTTCAAAACCCCACTTAAGGGATTTGTTTGTCTACATATCTGGTGTCACCTAATTTCAGGAATATTGGATTAGTGTGTCATCAATCATTAATATGTTATTGTTAAGCATTACTGTACAGCAATAAATGAATAAATCAAACGGCTTGCGTTTAGCAGTACATATAGCAATTCCAGGAAAGAAAGTAAGGGTAATCAGCCAATTGCTTACACTATCCAAGAAACATTGCATATGCACTGTGTAATTTATTCATTTATCTAGTACTGACAAATTCGACAGTGCTTTGCAGGAAGCCTAGCTTTTTAGAATGGTACCTGCCTACAATTCAATACACCTACCAGATTAATTCCCAAACTAATGCCAAGTTGAGTTGAAGCCGATTAATTGCTCAGATTGTCAGTCTCATCCAGCTTAGTTGATGGTCTTGCCATACAAGGCCCACTGAAATCTAACAATACAACAAAAAAACTATAATTTTGTTTGTTTTTATTTACCTTTTTTTCCTTCTTTTACTTAATTTCCATTTCACGCCATCCTTTGCTTTCATTCTCACCAAGCCTATAGATGACTCAATTTTCTTTCCTTCCACCACGGAAGTGCTATTGCAATCTGCAGGCAGGGTGGGTGCAGGGAGATTTCCCAACCTGTAGAACACAATTATTACTGCTAGCGACTATAGCCGCTGGTAGTAATCAAATGTAAAATTCCAACATGCTGGTTGTACAGAAGTCGATTGATTGATCGACTTGGGTACAATCAGCTTAGCCTGTCCATACATGGATTTAATCTCAGCCGGTCCCTGATAAACCAGGTGAATTTCGATCCATGTCTGGTCAGCTTAGCCTGAACTCTGCTTCTGCAGCCTCATGGTATATCTACATAACATATCTCAGGAGGCATCAGCTTCCACACAGCACTGGAGGAGGGATGTGGTGTTGTGCTATCAGGGGGCCAATGGCAAGAACCAGGAGGAGAAACACAGCTCCAGATGCCATCCAAAAGTAAGACGGTGGTGTGGGACTGGATGTGGAGCAGCAGATACCAAAAGAACCCTGGATTTGTTGGAGGCTTTTGTATATTTATTGAGGATAACCTATTGAAAAAGGTAAGAGGGGATAGGAAAAAATATGAAAATGCTGGGTGCGTTTACATTTTAATATCCGATGCCATAAAATATGTTACAGTATCATACTTTTCTCAGGCCCTTCATGATATAATAAAAAATTAATTCTGACACACAATAAAATAGAATTTCCGGGAAAAAGAGCTATCAATATATTAAACAGTGTACATAATTCAGTGGTCTCCAGAATATGACATTTGGGGTAAGTAGTGTACAGCAAACTGTACAGATTGCAGTGCCCCAAAGTAAGCAATATTTAGCGTAACATTTACAGCACAGTGGTCCAGTTTATGTAATTTAAATCAGAAAAACACAGTGCATTGGTCTACAGTATGTAATATACAAAACATTGTAGATTGTGTAGTGATCTGCAATACAGGTAATCCTCACTTAAGACCAGGTTCTATTCCAACGACAAAAACAAATAGAAAGGCGCCTCTGGTTGCAGTAGTTTAGCACAATAAATGTATTATTCAGCATCAGTATATGCACTCACATTTGGGAAGAAATAGACAGGCATGGTATATGTCACTCAGATAGAACGTATCCCCAGCGTAGTGTTTGGTCCATCTATCCAGGCAGATCAAGTAGGCACTTCTGTGTGATGGTGAAAGCCGGCTCCGGAATGTGGCCTCAAAATGAGGCTTGGATTGCAGGATGTGGCTGGCTCAGGGGGATGTCGTCATCAGTAATGGACGCGTTTTGTGAGCATGCGCACTTAGTTGGTATCTCAAGTCGCGCTCCTTTATGAACAATAGGACATCGTTAAACGAGTTGGTCATTAAAAAATAAGCCACAAGTAGTTCATATTTTAAGCATTCTTCACTACTGTACTGTACTGTATTGTGAGAAAAAGGTCTGAACACAAAACTCCAGCTCAATAACGTTGTTTAAATTTGCATAAGTACAGAAGAGAAATGAAAATTCTGTACTGTACTGTACAATACAATGATGTATAGCGTGTCGTTTGGGTGGGGAGAGCTGGTCGTAAGTCCGAGTGGTCGTTAAACAGGTAAGACGTTAAACGAGGAGTATCTGTACGTGAATGTATTGGTACAAAGTATGTAATTTACAGCATTTTGTATAGAGTGCAATGGTCTGAAGTATGCAACGTACAACAAAGCATACAGAGTGCAACTATCCAGAGTATGTACATTGTGTAGAATACATCATATAATGTTTGAAGTTTATTCATAATAATGAAAATAATACTGAATGGATACTAATAATAAATGTTTATTATTAGTAATTATTGTTTATTATGTTACTGGTCAATGAAGTATACTATTGAACCATGAGTTGGGTTATTGCTGCTGCTTATGGCAAAAACATATTTAAACAATCCAACACCCTTCAGCAAACAGATCTAAAAAATGTCTTGGGTATAAAAGGTGAAAAAAGAGGAAAAATGCATATCCCATTACAATAGATTTTGGCAAGGTCAGGTGCATTTGACAAGCCTGAATTCACTCAGAATTAAGTCTGCCCCTTAATCTATAGTGACTGATAGTCCTGTCAAAGATTAGGGACAAAAGTAGAATCTGGGCCAAAGTAATTATAGGTGCAAGATAGCATCAATTTATTTCTGAAGGACATAGATTCATACATTTTTTAAATAGTTACAAAAAAATTCTCAAATCCCAATAGTTAAGGGTTTTACTGAGTAAAGTTTGAATTATTAAAGTAATGGGAGAACATTTCGTCTAACACCTTTACAGACTATGCATATACATGACTAGTGTAGTCCCGATATGACCCCTTAGCTGTAACCATCTTACTCCATATACTTAACTTATTTAATAAATGAGAGACCACACCGGTTATGGAGTTGAATGGCCATAACAGCTATTTATTAAAATACCAAAATAAGAACTCCAGTTTCTTATTATAACAAATAAAACATAAATAACACAATAACATTAACACTTTCAGACCCCTGCTGAAAACAAAACAAAACAGGTTAAACCCCTATAAATATTGGTCAGTGACGGAGCTAAGTGCTTATAACACAAACTGATATCAACTGATATCAACACCAGGGGGCACTGCGGGAGATAAAGAAACCCATGGGTCTCTACCGTACCGCCCGATAACCAACATTCCCGCAGTGCACAATACCATTAAACATCAACAAAGTTTGATGTAACAAGGAGGGGCCATCTATTGATGAGCCCCCCACCCACTTACCACCTGTATAACTGCTGCCGTCACTGACCAACAAAACAGCCAACGCCAACCCCCCAGCTGTCATGACGAAAATTCTTCCAATGACCTGAAACGACAATGAGAACATTAGCACATGCAATCACATACCTCATAAAAAAGGGGAGGGTGGGTGGGGAAAAACCTGCCTCCTCGTGCTCTGACTTTCCCGCACTGCCTTCCCAGCTCCGCCCCTCCCTTTTATATGGCCACTCCTCCTAGCCCCATAGAGACCCACCCCTAAAATTATTAACCCTCTAGTGGCCAAAGTGTGTCACTTGACACACTGTCATGTGCGGCCCTGCATGACATTTCCATTCTGTCCATTAAATTCCGGTCCTTTCTTTACCAGGCATTAGATAACATTGTTAACATAGCGTAAAAAAAATCATAAACAACACTTTGCTGATATGGGATTCTGTACAATTAGCCCAGATGCATCTTAAACATACAATAATGCAGCTTACCTGTGCATAGATGGTGCATTGGTCTGTTGATCTTGCCCATAAGCGTGTCTTAGGCACTTGTTGTACCGCATACTTTTTTAACTATTTTGAATAAAAGTATTAACCGTAGACAAAGGTGTTTTGCTTATCAGAGAGCCTCACTTTCTGGTCACTTCCTTTTAGTGACTTTTCTTTTGTTACCTGTGCATAGATCTGTAGTTTACTTGTGCTTGTTTTCTTTTTTTTTTCATTTATTTTAACCTGGACCTCTCCGTTTGTTTTATACAGTTGACCACCTCCTCCTCCTCATTTTCCTTGGTCTTCATGGCTGCGCTCTCCGTTGGTTCAAATCTTACCTACTGTATCTCACCGCACCTTCAGTGTCACTTACAACTCCACTTCCTCCTCTCCAACACTTCTTATGCCCCGTACACACAAGCGGAATTTCCGTCTGAAAAATCTCAGATGGTTTTTCCGACAGAATTCCACTCAAGCTTGGCTGGCATACACACGGTCACACAAAAGTTCTTGACCGTCAAGAACGTGGTGACGTACAACACTACGACGAGCCGAGAAAATTAAGTTCAATGCTTCCGAGCTTGCGTTGAATTGTTTCCGAGCATGCGTAGGAATTTTGCACAACGGATTTGCTACAGACGATCGGAATTTTCGATCGTAACTTTTTCCGTCGGAAAAATAGAGAACCTGCTCTCAATCTTTTGCTGGCGGAATTTCCATGTAGAGAATAGTTGAGGTCCAAGGACAGAACCTTGTGGGACCCCAACGGTAATGCCTCGTACACACGATTGGAAATTCCGCCAGCAAAAGTTCGATGGAGCATACACACGGTGGGAATTTCAGACCAAAAGCTCACATCTTACTTTTACTGGCGGAATTTACAATTGTGTGTACGGGGCATTACCGTTGGGGTCCCACAAGGTTCTATCCTTGGACATCTACTATTCTCGATCTACATGTCCTCCCTGGGTCAGCTGATAGCCTCCCATGGCTTCCTCTACCATTTATATGCCGATGACACCCACATCTATCTCTCTACCCCTCAGCTCACCCCATTATAATAGCCATATCAGCCTGGATGTCACACCACTTCCTCAAATTGAATCTATCTAAAACCAAGCTCATAATATTTCCTCCCCCAGGTGCCCCTTCCCCTGACTTCTCTGTCAAGATCAATGGCACAACTATCAGTCTGTCCCCACGTGCCAGGGTGCTAGGGGTAACCCTAGACTCTGAACTGTCCCACATTCAATCCCTGTCCAAGTCTCTGTGCCTTTCTATGCAATGCAGGCAGATTTTAGCTGGTGGGAACGGCCAGCAGGGTGCTGTTCATAACTTCTTAACCACTTGCTTACTGGGCACCTAAACCCCCCTCCTGCCCAGAACAATTTTCAGCTTATAGCGCTGTCAATCTTTGAATGACAATTGCGCGATCATACAACACTGTACCCAAATTACATTTTTATAATTTTTTTCCCACAAATAGAGCTTTCTTTTGGTGGTATTTGATCACCTCTGGATTTTTTATTTTTTGTTAAAAAAATTAGACCGTATTAAAAAAAAATACAAAACTGTTTTATATTTTGTTAATACATTTTGCAAACAGGTAATTTTTCTCCTTGATGTACGCTGATGAGGCTACACTGAGGGGCGCTGATAGGCTGCATTGATGGGCACTGATAAGGCGACACTGATGGGCGCTGATAGGCTGCATTGATGGGCACTGATAAGGCGACACTGATGGGCACTGATAAGGCAGCACTGGTGAGCACTGATAGGTGGCATTGGTGGGCACTGATGGGTGGCACTGATGGGCGGCACTGATGGGCGGCATTGAAAGGGCATTGATAGGTGGCACTGAAGGTCACTAATAGGTGGCACTGATAGGTGGCAGTGATGGGCACTGATGGATGGCAGTGATGGGCACTGGTAGGTGACACTGATAGTCAGCACTGCTAGGTGGCACTGATGAGGCACTGATTGGCACTGATAGGTGGCACTGATTGCTGGCACTTAAGTAACGTGGGCACTGTGGGCACTGCTTGGTGGGCATTGTGGGCACTGATTTTGGCACTGATTTGTGGCACTGGCAGGCAGTACTGGTGGGCACATAACATGTTGTTCTTCTTCGGGACCGAAGTCCCTGCAAACTGTCAGCGTGAGAAAAAAGAAACGATTATTGATCCTCTGTTTACATCACGTGATCAGCTGTCATTGGCTGACAGCTGATCACGTGGTAAGTAGCCGGGATCGGCCCCTTACTCGGATCTGTGATCACCCGAGTCTCATTGACGGGTGATCACAGCTCGCTCTGCATACCCCCTTCAGGGGGGCGTGGCGAGGCTGCAAAGGCGAGGACGTCTATTGATGCTCTCCCGGCAAAGCAGATCCATGCTGTAGCCATCATTCGGCTATAGCGCGGATCTGAAGGAGTTAAAAACTTCACATCACCATACCTTAGTAATGTGTATGTGAATTACTTTTTAGTATTATAATGTATAGCACCAGAATGTGTCCCCACATGAAATCCTAAAAAGTTATTTAAAAAGAAGAAGGAAGAAGTCACAGAAAGTGAGGAAATGTGTCGGGCGGGGCTCAGTGACGTCACCATGCCACTAGCAAAAATCTGTAAGGATCTGAGGCTTTGGTGATGCTGTTATCTTTCACTTAGAAGTATATTACATGTTTGTATAAGAGATCTGTTTTTAAGCCAGTGCACTAATCTTGTGAGTACATTTTAATTAGTTTAATAAAATATTTATATTTTAAAGAGGTAAAACACTATGTACAGTTTCTGCTTAATTTGAATGGTAACTATGGTGGATAAAACACAAAGGTGGCCAAAATACATTGCTATACCTGCAATTAGGAATTGAAAGAGAGTCGAGACAACCAGAATTAACCATTAATTACCCCTTAAAACGTAAGGCACATAGTAAACTGTTATATAGGTCAAAAGGCTGAGGTGAGAGCGGTGAGTGAACGGTGGTGGTAGCACTGAAGAAAACTAATTTCTATTATATTTTTTGTGCACATTGGGACTGTTTCACATCAAGATGTATATTCCAAAGTGACGCTAATTTTTATAGAAGCTAATATTACAGTGGTGGTGGAACCCCCACATGTTTAAGATTTTGGTTTCTTATATTTATAGGGTTTATATATTGTTTATATTGGAGAATTGATATATAATAATTATTTTTGATCACAACATTATCACATATTTAAGAATTTTTTTGGTTTTTTGATGTGATAATGTAGCGCAGCACTTTTTAAAATAACCCTACCTTAGTACTTCTTTCAATAACCCTCAGCCCTGATACAAGCAGTTGGCTGGCTCTTGGGAGATGTTATGCAAATATCAAAATGCCTGTTTTTGCGGCTGTCAGTCTGGAGGAGTGGGCATTTCTGAGCAGGCGGCATTTGCAAGCAGAACGCCGTAGGTAATACCCTCAAATTATGATTTCATGTAAGAAATGAATTACAATGAATGAAAGGGGTGGGCCAGGAACAGTAGAGCTGGTAATAAAATGGCTATATGATGCTATATGTCTTCCATCCAGGAAATGAGGTGGGCTCCACCTGTCTTGCTGCTGTTTCTTCTTTTTAATTATTTATTTCTTTATTATTTTCTTGAATACAAAACAGAACACATGTTTAAACACATACCATATCTTATCGTTTTTTACATTAGTGTTCCCATCCATTTTACCCCTACCCTAACCCTCCCCTCCCACCCCCACACTTCTTCTGCACAAACACTAATTTCCTTTCTTTGCGCTCTTTTTATCTGTTTGTTAGGGGGGAGCTGTAAACTTTTATTCATTTTCTCCTCTTTCTCTTATCTCGTAATTATGACCCACTTTTTCTAGTCCCAATCAACTGTGCGTCCTTTATGGTGGGCAACCCATTTTCCTCAACCAAGGTTCCCATAATGTTTTAAATTTATTAAAATTTCGACTTCTAATAAATACAACTCTTTCCTTCCATATTGTTGCGTTCATTGTGTTGACCCATTCCGTCGGATTGGGGGGTTTTGCTGCCTGCCAATTGTGTGCCAACAATTTCCTAGCCTGGAACAGGAATCTTCGTACTGCTACCATGGTATTTTTTTGACCCTGACTTGCTTCCATACATCCCAGTATACAGACCTTTGCTTCTGATTTTAATTCTATCCCAAAGGTTATGTTGATAATATTCAATACTGTCCTCCAATACCTCTGCAACTTCGGGCACCTCCACATCATGTGTATGAGATCTCCGGAGTCTTGGCATCTAGGGCATTTATCGTCTGATTTCCTCCCATACGTATCTAGTGAAAATGGCGCCTATGGCAAACTCTGACACTGCGCCCCTGTCAAAACATTTGAAACCCATCTTTCAGATACTGTCTACAGGACACGGTTAGATGCTGTGGACATGGTAGTTTCCTTCTCTGTCCCCCCTTCATATTACCATACCGTTCCACATCAGTCAGTGTCTGTCTTCTGTCCCGTTCACCTCTCCAGTCGGGCACTGTGCACATCAGTGTACTGTCTTCCTCTGCCGGGCCGGCTCTCCCCCCCCCCCCCCCAGTAATGTCCTCCTGTGGCCTGTGCCTCCTCTCTGCACCGTTGCACCACTGCGTCACCGCCGAGAACGAGTGCCTTCCATTTAAAAATGATGCCAGGCGGCGACATCACATTACTGCACATGCGCTGACGATCTTTCCTGAGCCCTGCATGCTTTGGAATCGTTGCATGTCCGGCCCACGGCTGTCGCTGCCCGTAACAGGCTTTTACGGCAGAAAAGACCATACCTCCCAACTTTGAACTTCAGAATGAGGGACACATGAGGGAGGAAGCATCCGATGGCACGTGGCAAAAGTGGATGTGGTCAAACTCTTAACAGAGAGGGGGGGGGCTTAATGGGCCTGGCTAAACAAAACCCAGGTTTCCTTGTACCTCTAAAATATGCTTTGATTGCTGTGCCACAAGATAAAGTCTCACGGACACATGCAAACCCCAGCACTATAATAAAAAAAAAAAGAAAAATCTTCCATTACAAATGGTTTTGCATAAACTATGAAAGTGTGCATTACACAAAGTGTAGAAGGATTCAGGAATGCATTATGTACAGGGTAAGTGAAGTAAGGGAAAGTGGCGATCTGTGCGTGCAGGGTTACACAAGGCTGAAAACCCCCTCTGGGGAGGGGAATAGACAATTGCTCCTGACACTTTACATCTTTGTCCCAGCCAGCGATATATGTCAACTTCTGGCTGAATTGGACCTGCCGCAGTGTGAACATCCAGGGATTGGTGAGCAAGCCCGCTGGATGTGCACTGTGCAGCTCCGATCAGAGACTTCACCTGTCAGATCCAAGCTGTGATGTCGGTTATGGGTGGGACTGTTACTCAGACCCGCCCCCTCTGTCAAACAACCAATATAATGAAAGAATTGCCCAGAGCTGTCAGTTTTTTTTCCATTCAGCCTGCTGGTTGAATGAGAAAAATTGAATAGTGTGTACCCAATTAAATATTCGGGTAAATGTCAGCTTTAATGTGTCCCCCACACCAGGGATGGGACTTGGCACAGAGCAAAGCATTCACCAGGTGCCTTACAGATAGACAGATGGCAGTTGAGTGCAGGGATGGTGTCAGCAATGGAGGCGCTCAGCTCTAGTATTTATAATTAACTTTGATCTGAATGGACGATGACAGGTTCTCTTTACTGCCAGACACCCCTCTCAGATCTCCTGTAGGGGGCCCTGAAGCCCACACACTGGACAGATCCAATCTTCAGAGAGATCTAGTATCTGCAACGAGAGATCCCACCAATACATACTGAGAGCTGAGGGGGAGGCCAGCCTGACACATCATTTCCCCCCCACCAGCACAGTGAGTAGATGGAACATCACACAGCATGTTGTACCCAGGAAGTGATGTCCTCAGCACTAGTGATGGCACAATCACAAACCTCCCCAGAAAGCAGCTGACATGCTGGGACCTGTAGTCCCTCCTGTGAATGTCTGATACCCCACTGTCCTATCAGAGCTCAGCCTCCTATCACTATACACTCATCTTACATTCACGTGCAGTGTTATCCCTGTGTATACTAACAGAAGCTGCTCATGCTGGAAAGGAGGGGGAGGGGCGGGGTTTAGATACAACGTTCTAGAGGGGAGGAGCTGCTGTGCTCTGTGAAAGGGAGGAATGGGGAAGTGTGGTGTGTGGGATGTGATAGGGAGGGGGAGGAGCAATACATGTAGTACCATGTGAGTTGGCTCTTTCATTACATTGGTTGTTTGACAGAGGGGGCGGGTCTGAGTAGCAGTCCAGCCCATACCCGACATCACATCTTGAATCTGACAGGTGAAGTCTTTCATCGGAGTTGCACAGTGAACATCCAGCAGGCTTGCTGGCCAATACCTGGATGTGCTGGATGTTCACACTGTTGCAGGTCCTATTCAGCCACAAGTTGGCATATAAGCAACATAATTATGCAGGACAAAACCTTGCTGCCCAGCCACTCAGCAGCGCCCACTACAGCGCCCACTACATATGGCGCCCATGGCACTTTGAAGATAGGGGATCTCTTCCCATACCAGTAATTTTAATTTAACCACTTTCAGACCGGACCAATTTGCAGCCAAAGGACCAGGCCCCTTTTTGGATTCGGCACTGCGTCGCTTTAATTGCGCGGTCGTGCGACGTGACTCCCAAACAAAATTGACGTCCTTTTTTTCCCACAAATAGAGCTTTCTTTTGGTGGTATTTGATCGCCCCTGCGGTTTTTATTTTTTGCGCTATAAACAAAAATAGAGCGACAATTTTGAAAAAAAATGCATTATTTTTTATTTTTTGCTATAATAAATATCCCCCAAAAAATATATAAAAAAACTTTTTTTTCCCTCAGTTTAGGCCGATACATATTCTTCTACATATTTTTGGTAAAAAAAATCGCAATAAGCGATTATTGATCGGTTTGCGCAGAAGTTATAGCGTTTACAAGATAGGGGATAGTTTTATAGCATTTTTTATTAATAATTTTTTTTTATTATTAATGGCGGAGATCTGCGATTTTTTTGGTGACTGCGACATTATGGTGGACACATCGGACATTTTTGACACATTTTTGGGACCATTGTCATTTATACAGCAATTAATGCATTTAAATGCATTGATTTCTGTATAAATGACACTGGCAGTTTAGGGGTTAACCACAAGGGGGCAGTGAAAGAGTTAAGTATGCCTAGGGGTGTTTTTTTTACTGTGGGGGGGGGCGTGGCTGTCAGCTAGTGAATGCTGATCTCTGCTCCAATCACAGGGAGCAGAGATCGGCGTCACTAGTTGCTAGGCAGAACGGGGAGATGCTGTTTATCTCAGCATCTCCCCGTTCAGCCGCTCCGTGAGACGATCGCGGGAGTCCCCGCGGCGATCGAGTCCGCGGGGGACCGCGGCCGGACTCACGGGGGTCCCGACTGGCGCGGGAGCTCGCCGCTCCCGGCGCGCTCCCGATGGCACAGACAGGCTAAAGGAGGGACGTATATATACGCCCTCCTGCCTGTACGTGCCATTCTGTCGACGTATATCGTCGTGCGCCGGTCGGCAAGTGGTTAAATTGAGCTTGTAGGGCATGTCTGATTTGTAAGTACCTATAGAATAACTTATTTGGTATCCCGTATTCTCTCCTTAGTTCTGCAAAGGATTTCAATATGTTGGCCTTGTATAATTGTTTTACCCTGGTTATACCCAAGTTCTCCCATTCTCTAATTCTCCCCATGGCCTGAACTTCCTTCAAGTTTTTATTATCCCAAAGGGGGGAAAATTCCGTCAGCCCCTTATATCCCATTGCTACTTTACCCGCTTTCCACACCCGCACAATCATTTCCAGTGTTGGGCATCTGACCGAGAAAGAGTTTGCCTCAAGATTTCCTATTATAGTACTGTGAGGTGCATCCAATAGCATCATTTTGCTGCTGGAATCATTTTGCTGCTTCTTTCCATCTTTTATGCCACATCCACTCAGATGCTGTAACTGAGCAGCTAGAAAATAACTGCGCGGGTGTGGAACAGCCATCCCTCCCTCATTTGTTGGCATTTGTAATGTTGAAAGCCCAATCCTTGCTCTGCCCTTCTTCCAGATCAGTTCCCTAAACATGGTTTCCAGCTTTCTGAACCATTCCTTTCCTATCCATACTGGGCTATTATGGAGTATATACAACAATTGCGGCATCCAAATCATTTTAATGAGGTTGATACGTCCTGCCACTGACAGCGGCAGTCGTCCCCATATATCTGATTTTTTTTTAATTTATCCAACAAAGGGCCCAAATTGTTACTGATATACTGCGCTGGGTGCCGTGTTATCGATATCCCCAAATAGTCCATCTTTTCCACTACTTTTAACTGCGCCATATCTCCTAGATCTATGTTATCCAGTGGGTCAATGGGTAGGAGTGCTGACTTTCCCCAGTTTATCACTAGGCCCGAGAATTGTCCGTATCGTTCCACTAACTGTACTGCCTCTTTCAAAGATTTATTAGTGTCCCCCAGGAAGAGTAATAGGTCATCTGCATATAGTGCAGTTTTCTCCTCCCCTACCTTCCTCTGAAATCCCTGAATGTCTCGTGTGGCTCTAATTAATGCCGCCAGTGGTTCTATTGCCAGTGTGAAGAGGAGGGGGGACAGGGGACAACCCTGCCTCGTCCCCCTCTCCAGACGGAACATCTTGGAACATTCATTATTGATTTTAATTTTAGCCTGTGGGGTATTATAAAGTGTTTTTAGTAATCTAATAGGAGGGTCCAAACCCAAATTTCCTCAAAACCAACCAGAGATAATCCCACTCTAGGCTATCGAATGCCTTTGTTGCATCCAGCGATAGGATAGCTCTATTACCCATATTTTCTGTTGGCGTCTGCAAATTTAAGTAGACCCTCCTGATATTAGTACTCGTTGCTCTATTGGGAATAAACCAGGGCTCAAGTCCTGCGGGAACGCATGGGAACGGAGTTCCTGTACTTTTTCCACAACAGGAACTCACTTTCCGTTAGCAGCCGTGTCCTGCAAGACTTTGAAGTATGCGAGCTGTGTGGCAGGTGCTACACCAGCAGCTGCCGACACAGCTCGCAATAGTAAGTGCTGCACACCTGACCATTCAGGCATTGCCAGTAGGGGGCCCCATGACAGCTTCCTCTTCAATCAACCTGTCAAGCTGACAGGTAGATCAGGTCCCTGCTGCTAAGAGATTGTATTTAGTCAGACCTCTCGTGATGCGCTCCTCCCCCCCGCCGGCCCCTCCTGATTTTCTGTCTCCTCATCTCCTCCCCCCCCCCCCAGTCTCCTGCATTCTTCATTCTTGCTTTGTGTGTCCCGCTGAATCCCCCCCTTCTCTATCTTCAGTGCCATATGATGAGAGAACCCAGAGGAGGAGCACAGCTATTCTGCTCACAGGACATGCAGGGAGAGAGGTGAGCTGAGGGAGGAACATCAGTTTGGGGTGATAAGCTGAGCACAATACCTGGCAAAGTTTAATGCCAGGAGGGAAGTTTATGTGGAAATATGTGAAGGGTTGGAATAGCAGCGAGTGTGTGTTGGAGCCCTGCAGAGTTTGCAGCCCCCCAAGCTAACATACATCTCCTAAGCAGGAACACATCACTATCTCCCCAAGCATTCTGTCCAGATAATGTGCAGTTCATTTATGACCTTTCCGTTTAACCCTGTGTTATCCAAACTCTGTTCAATGAAAAGTGTAAACTCACCACATAAACACTCTATATACAAAATAACATTCCCCAATAAAGATCAGAACATGATGTTCACATTTGCATGGAAACACAATTGAATGAATGCTGATTATTCAGAGAATTACCTTATTTATGTTTATTGAGGATTGTTTTTTTTATGTAATAACAGTTAAGCTTCATACACACAATACAAAATTGGATGAAAAATACCACTTTTGAAGCGTTCGTGCATATGAGCGTATCATTTTTTATTTTTGGTTGGCGAGTGGATCTTGGGTGGGAGTTCCCACACTTTTTTCCCCAGGACTTGACCCCTGGAATAAACCCAGACTGATCCGGGTGTATGAGTTTCTGTATATATTTGTTCATTCTGACTGCAATCGCCCTAGCCATAATCTTAATATCTGAACATAATAACGATATTGGTCTATAGGATGCTGTATCCAACAGATCCTTCCCCTCCTTTTGGAGAACGATTATAATTGCTTCTGTCATTGAAGTGGGCAATTTCCCTTCTACTACTACACTATTTACTACCTTCAGTAATTCTGGGAGCAATATCTCCCCGTATTGTTTATAAATCTCTACGGGCAACCCATCTGGCCCAGGAGACTTTTGATTTGCCATCCCCCTTACTGCTGACTGTAGCTCCTCTAAAGTTATAGGGGCCTCCATAGCTTGTCTCTCTTCCTCCTGTAGTGCCGGTGTCTCTATTCCCCTTAAGATGTTCTCCATTGCCTCTGCCCCCTCTGTTGTCTCTATCCTCTTTGATCTATATAAATCCTCATAATAAGTCTCAAATGTCTCCAAAATTGTCGTGGTCTGGGAGGAAATCGCCCCTTCAGTTGTTCTTATTGCCGAGATATTAGAAGGAGTTGAATTAGTTTTGGTCAAGAGAGCAAGCATACGGCCCACACTCTCTCCCTCTGCGTATGCTTTCTGTCTCTGAAAGAGATGTTTATTTTCCATCTTCTTTGTGACCAGCATTTTGTATTTCTTCTGTTTCTCAAGCCAACTTCTTTGCCTAGCAATAGATGGTTCCTCTACATATAGGACTTCTGCCTCCAGCACCTCCTTCCTTGCTTTCTCTTCCCACTCTCTAGACCTCCTTTTAATTTGGGCCACTTGTTGGATCAATAATCCCCTTAAAAAGGCCTTCAGAGTGTCCCATACCACTCCCACTGGTGCTGTCCCCTCATTCAGAGATATAAATTCCTTTAATTTTTTATTTACCTCCTCTGGTTTTTCTATCAATTCCAACCAGAAGGGGCTTATTTTCCAATTATTTAGGGGGCAACTTTTCTTTGTGTTCAGTGTAATCACCAGTGGAGAGTGGTCCGACACCCCTCTTGGATAATATACGATCTTTACTACTGACTGCAACAAGTCTCTATTACCCCATACCATATCTATTCTGGACAGTGTGTTATATGTGCCCGAAAAGCAAGAGTACTGCCGCACATCTGGGTTTCCTATTCTCCATAAGTCGCACCACCCAACTTCTTCTAAAAATTGCGATAAGCGTCCCTCCCTCATACCGTCCCTCCCAGCCTTTACTGGGAATCTGTCTAGTGTTCTATCAAGTACTTCGTTGAAGTCTCCTACCACCGTTACTGGGATGTCCTCCTTATCTAATGAAAACTCCATTAATTTGTACAGCACCTCCATTTTAAAAGGTGGAGGGATGTATATATTTGCAAGTATATAGGGTTCACCTTCAATAGAGCAGTACAGGAAGATGTAACGGCCCATTTTATCTATATTGATTTCTCTACATTACACCCACCCTCCCTCCCTCTCTACTATGCCTACCTAGGCTACCCATAAGGGCTATTCTTGTGACCCATTCCTCCCATAAACAACACACACTAATCATATGTTCCACCTTCCATACCTTGGTACCTCTTCCCAATCTTCACCCAACTTACTTCCCCTAGTAAATAAAAAAAAAAAAAAAAAAGGAACCCCCCAACCCACACCCAACCCCCCCATCAGGAGAAGTTTTCCTCAGAGCATATTGCTTTTTCTCCAAACATTAAATCCCATTCCTTTATCTGGTGTGCATATATTAGTGGAAACCCCCCCCCCCCTCCCTTCCCCCCTGTCACATTAGTATATTAATACGTAAAACATTTTCAACAATTCCTCCCCTCCTCCCAGCTCCCCCCCCCCCCAACTTCCCACTCTTTCTGTCTTAAAGTTCCATTTTATTATCTTCCAGCCATTTGGCTGCTTTTCCTGGTGTATCAAAAAACATAGGGCCCTCTAGAGTCATAATCCGGAGACGTGCTGGATATAGTAGTGCATAGGTAATTTTGTTTTTTTAAAAACTGCGTTTAACTGTCTTAAAGTCCGTTCTGCGTTTGCTTAGTTCTGGAGAAAAATCGGGATTCAGTGATACCCTTGCTCCATTGAAAAAGATGTCCCCCATTTCTCTAGCTTTTTGTAACGCTACTACCTTATCGTTGTAATTAAGCAACTTTAAAAGTAGAGGTCTGGGGTACCCATCCCTCAGTGGAGCTCTGGTTGGGACTCTATGGGCCCTTTCTATCAAAAAAAGTGGTGAGAAAGTTTTTTCCCCAAATGTGTCTTTAAACCATTTCTCCAGGAAATTTATGGGGTGAGGGCCCTCACTACGTTCTGGCAGGCCCACAACCCGTATATTGTTTCTTCGTAACCTGTTCTCTATTTCATCGAGTTTTGACCCCTGCCAGCTCATTTGTTCTTTCATGGTTTTCATCTCTTGTTTCATTGGATTAACCTCATCTTCCACCGTACTCAGCCTTTCCTCCACTGCTACTACCCTTGCAACAGTTCTCTGCAGCTCCTGATTTATTGATTTAAACTCTTCCTTGATTTCGGTTAGTTGATCACTGACAATCTTATTCACTGACCCTCTACATGCGTTTACTGCCAGTAATAATTCTTTTAAAGTTGGTTCTTCTCCTCCCAGTGGAGCTCCCCCTGTGGCCACCATAGGGGTTATTGTAGGAACCAAGGCGGGTGCACATACTGATATTTCCCCCATATTCTAGTCTGTATGGCCCTTTTTGTTCATAGCTTTTGGGGCTGATGTGTCACGGCCCTGGCTTCTCCTATCTGCTGGTGGGATTTCCCCTGGGGGTTTTGTCTGTCCTTGTTGCTGTTGGTTCCCTCTCCCTGGTGAATGTGCTGGGTTTGCTGGCGTATGTGCATAGCGTACTAGTTTGGCTGCTGCTGCTGCTGCTGAGCGTGTTGTTTGAGGGTTTCCCCCTCAGTATTAGCGTGTTCCTCTTTCCTTTTAGTGGACATCGCTGCTTACGGCTTTTTAGACATGGGTATCTCCCCGTACCCAGCAAAAGTATAGGGCAGAAAATTGCCCCTCCGTGATAGCCTCCCCAGTCCCCTCCAGGGAGGCAAAACCCGGAAAAAAGGCTTTTACTAATAGAAGATAGGCTTATTAAAAAAAAAAAAAGAGGGGGAGAGAGCAGAAAAAGCAAAAATAGACGGAGAGGCCACTCGTAAGGCTAAGATGAGGGGGTTCAGAGTTAACCCTTCCTCCCACTCTCAGCTCCCTGTGTGTGCTGTGTACTATGTACTAGTCTTGTTCACTCAGGGGTCCCAAAAAAACATTTGAAAGTTTGTATGCAGTAAGAGACAGTCCTGTACACTGCTAGTAAGCCAGAAAAGTCACAAACACATTTGCCTCCTCTCCTGCAGTATCGCATAGCACTCACCGCTCCGACTGCTGCTGACTGCCAGGGAACGCTCTGATATCTTGCTGCTCTGTGTGGGCTCTCCTGGTGGCTGCGGGAGTTCCAGACTTCCAAGGTTCAGTCACTATCCGGGTGCACTGCAGTCCTCTATACACCACCGCTCACCCCTCACTTCGTGTAACTCACAGTGCCGCTACCGCTCGAGATCTCGCAGGATTTCGTCCTCTCACTGACGCGACCATAGAGGGGGAGTGAGAAGGGGAAAGCCTCCAGGTCACCTGGTCCCGCACTCTGCGCTCTGCTGTAGTCCTCCCGATATCCTCCACAGAAGCCGGTGTAAGGCGAATCAGGGGTAAACCGGGATAAGGCTAATAGCTGCAGGCTCTCAGGTTCATGCTTCGAAAATATCAATGATAGGGGGTCTCGCCATCTGCCAATACTTCTTGCCCTGTGTTTCACGTGCTAACTCCAGGGAAGCATTGGGTGTTGAGCAGGAAGAGGTAACACACAGCCGCTGCTCACATCACTCCTCTCCCATCACTCTGGTTGCTGCTGTTTCTAATGTACACTGTGGAAAGCCCAACGTATCTGGGTTGTATCTTGTGCTTAAAAAGCAGTATTCCTGTTTTTTGTATTGTATGTCAGCTTTTATGAAGGGGTTTAACCTCAAATATGCATTTGCATCTTTTAAGATAAAAGTTTTCTGATTTGTTATTTAAAAAATTCTCTAGCTATATCCGCTCTCCTTTTCCTGGTATTTCACATTGCGGTTCAAGGTTTGTTTCCCTTAAATAAAATTTTCCTACACCAGACATCTCAAATCTCCCGCGACTCGCGGGAAAATACCACACTTGGCGGCAGGCTCACGGACACCCGCGAGTGCGGCACAATCTCCTGGCTGAGCCTGCACTGCCACTCAGCCTGGAGCCACACAGCAGCTCTAGCGGTCGCTGCAGCCGTACCATTCACTCAGCGGGTGGCAGATTAGATCCCTGGAATCTCTGTCATGAGAGGATTGTGGTGGGGTGTGCAGCCAGGTGTGACAGTCCGTTGTGTAAAAGCTGGCAGACAGACTCATTGTGCAACAGTCTGCAGCTGCCAGCAGTGCGAACCGGAACAGTGGTTGATGAGTCATCGATGTCTGATGATGATAGGTGTCCTCCCCTTGCCAGGAAGACCAGTCTGTGTGAGGAGAGAGGAGTCACACTGACTCTGGTAGGCACAGGCTGGTCCTCCAGAGTGTGTGAGTTCTGCAGAGTGTGGATAGAGTGACAGTGGATAGAGTGACACAGTGACGCTGAGCATCACTGTGTGTCGCTCTCTCACCACATCTCTCAGCTCACTCATCATTCATCAGGATGATCCCACAGCAGTGAGTCACAGCACATGTCTGAGCAGGTGCCATTTTAGAAGCAGGGGCCAGATTCTCTCCACAGGGGACATTTACTAAGCAGGTGACGTCCACAGGGACCATACTTAGCAGGTGTCCACAGGGGCCATCAGCAATTTTTATTTTTTTATATATATATATATATATACATTTGTTACAACAGCCTGGTGCCAGAGTTACTACACAGGCAGGGACAGGGTTATCAGTGGCAGTGCAGAACCATCATGGCAGAGTAAAAAAAAAAGAAGTACAAAACCCACTTCACTTCAGACTACACTAAAGTGTACCCATGCATAATAGGGGTAAAAAACAATGACAGTGTAGCTCACGGCACTGTTTGCAGCAGTGAATTCTCCGTAGCCCATGGTGGGTTAAATGACTGTAAAAGACATATTGAGGTGCGTGTGACACAACATTATATTTTAATGTATTATTTTATTATAGCATTATATTATTAATTAACTTTAAAGTATTATTTTATTATACAATTTTATTGGGGGGGGGGGGGGGGGGGTTGTCGGCGCAGAGCATGACCTCCCTGAAATGAGCTTGCCACCTTCCTGAAATTAGTTTTTGCAGGTTGGGTTGTCTGCTACACTAACAGCTACACTAAACCTAGAACTAATGGAGGGTGCTACACCCCCCCCCCCCTCCGAAAAAGCAGCCGTGTCCCCTCTCTTAAGCCCAGGAGAAAAATAGGGCATCCCATAAAAAAAATATATATTTTTTTAAAACAACAATATGTGCATTACTCACAGGTAGGGATGGGCGAACAGTTCGGCCCGAGCATAAGTTCGGGCCGAACTTTGGTTGTTCGGATGTTCTGCAAAAACCGAACAATATGCGGTGTTCAGGGCAAATTCGAAAGCCGCCGGAACGCCGTTATAGTCTATGGGACACCAACATGAAAAATCAAAAGTGCTCATTTTAACCGCTTGC
Source organism: Lithobates sylvaticus (assembly GCA_028564925.1). NCBI lineage: Eukaryota > Metazoa > Chordata > Amphibia > Anura > Ranidae > Lithobates > Lithobates sylvaticus. The sequence goes on along the minus strand of CM053026.1, from coordinate 584,942,542 downwards.
CGACCGCCTCCTGTAGATATACGTCAACAGAATGGCACGGGCAGGCAAAAGCACGTACCTGTACTTCCCCTTTAATTTTCCTGCCCGGGGGGCGCGCGCGCCGCCAGCGGCGCGCGCGCGACCCGGTCGGGAGCTCCGTGACCACGGCCGCGGGACCAGCGGACCCGATCGCCGCTGGTATCCCGCGATCGGGTTACGGAGCTGAAGAACGGGGAGAGGTCTATGTAAACAAACCTCTCCCCGCGCTTCCTACACTGACTGTCAGTGATCGGCGGTTCCCTGTCATCGGGAACGCCGATCAATGACGTCAGACGTACAGCCACGCCCCCCTACTGTAAAAAAAAACACAACACGTCACACTGACTCCTCCCCGCCCCCTAGTGGTTAACCCCCTAACTACAACTGTCATTTACATAGGAATCAGTGCTATTTAAATAGCAGTGATTGCTGTATAAATGACAAATGTCCCAAAAATGTGTCAAAAATGTCCGATGTGTCCGCCAAAATGTCGCAGTCACAATAAAAATCGCTGATCGCCGCCATTACTAATAAAAAAAAAAATATTAATAAAAATGCTATAAAACTATCCCCTATTTTGTAAACGCTATAACTTTTGCGCAAACTAATCAATAATCGCTAATTGCGATTTTTTTTTTACCAAAAATATGTAGAAGAATACGTATCGGCCTAAACTGAGGAAAAAAAAAATGTTTTTTTATATATTTTTTGGGGATATTTATTATAGCAAAAAGTAAAAAATATTGCATTTTTTTCAAAATTGTCGCTCTATATTTGTTTATAGCGCAAAAAATAAAAACCGCAGGGGCGATCAAATACCACCAAAAGAAAGCTCTATTTGTGGGAAAAAAAGGACGCCAATTTTGTTTTGGAGCCACGTCGCATGACCGCGCAATTGTTAGTTAAAGCGACGCAGTGCCGAATTGCAAAAAGGGGCCTGGTCCTTTGGCTGCCAATTGGTCCGGGGCTGAAGTGGTTAAAGGCTTATATGCAATTTATTGTCATAAAAAGTGTTTGGGGACTTGGGTCCTGCCCCAGGGGACATGTATCAATGCAAAACCTTTTTTTAAAAACTGAAGTTTTTTCGGGAGCACTGATTTTTTTAATGCTTAAAGTGAAACAATAAAAATTAAATATTCCTTTAAATATTGTGCCTGGGGGATGTCTATAGGATGCCTGTAAAGTGGCGCATTTTTCCCGTGTTTAGAACAGTACCACAGCAAAATGATATTTCTAAACAGGTTGCATGCTTGGATAAGGGTCTGGTATGGATTTTGGGGGACCCCTATGCCATTTTTTTTTAATTTTGGCTCAGGGTTCCCCTTAAAATCCATACCAGACTTGAAGGGTCTAATATGGATTTTGGGAGGACCCCTACACCATTTTTTTTTTAATTTGGTGCAGGGTTCCCCTTAATTTCCATATCAGACCCGAAGGGCCTGGCATGGACTTTAGGGGGACCCCCCATGCAATTATTTTTTTAATTTTGGTTCGGGGTTCCCCTTAATATTCATACCAGACCCAAAGGGCCTGGTAATGGACTGGGGGGGATCCTATGCTCTTTTTTTCAATGAGTTTTATCTATGTTGCCGAGACCCAACAATTCATTACAGCCGCAATCAGTTTTAAAAATGTAAATTTCGAAATTTAATTTTGCTGTGGTACTGTTCTAAACACGGGAAAAATGCACCACTTTACAGGCATACTATAGATGCCCCCCAAGCACAATATTTAAAGGAATATTTCATTTTTATTGTTTCACTTTAAGCATTAAAAAAATCACTGCTCCCGAAAAAACAGCCGTTTTAAAAAAAAAATTGCATTGATACATGTCTCCTGGGGCAGGACCCAGATCCCCAAACACTTTTTATGACAATAACTTGCATATTTAAAATTAGCACTTTTGATTATTCCTGTTCGTGTCCCATAGACTTTAATGGTGTTTGTGTGTTCTGCCAAATGTTTTGCCTGTTCGCATGTGCCGCTGCGAACCGAACAGGAGTGTGTTCGGCTCATTCCTACTCACAGGTTCCTGTAGCTGGCATAATAGGCACAGAAAAAAACAGACACTTTAGTTGGAGCTCCTCCCCCTGGAGGGAGGCCCTCCCAGCAAACTGTGGAAACTGAGAGTCCATCATGAAGCAGGGGTGACAGCCTTCCACAACGATACCTGCAGAACAGAACAAATGCTATCACTAAACTTACTATCTATTTGTACATTCTGCCAGCAGGGGGTTATGAGCCTGCAGGCAGACACAACAGCGTCTCTGGTAGGAGGAGCCCCTCCTTGTTGTCAATCTCTTTTCAATAGCACACCAAGCCTCACCCGAAGTTCTTCAGTGGGGACAGGACATCCATCTGGAAAAACAGGTCAGGGTGTCAGGCCGGCCTAGTCTATGAAGAAGAACAACAGAGGCAGCAATCCTCTCACTGCTATCCATCTCTATTACCTGTACACTGAATGCTAAACACTTCACATCAGTCCCTTCACAGGTAATATTGAGGATTTGGCAGTCTCATTAGGTTGCCGTCAGCTCCTCTGACAGCGACAGAGTAGCTTTTGGTTGGCTGTCTAGCTTTAACAACCACACCCCTGTCTTCGTAGATGGCTCTTCCCAGCCGCCATCCTTTTCGAATGTCCTGAAACCGGGTCCAAGCCTTCTCACTATGAGATCCCAAAATGGTTTGCTCCCACTATACCCCACAGTCCTTGATGACATTGACATCTATGATGTCTGGTGGAAATGGGCTAGTCCAGACCTCACTCCAGAACTGTTCTCCACTGCATCTACCAGTGGAATCTTGAAAACCTTGGCAGTTCCCAAGACCTGCCTTTCCCAGGGAGAACACAGGCTTTGGGTGACCTCATTACCCATTGACTGTACTCAGCAGCTCTGGTCTGGGTGGTAGAGGGTCTGTTTTTGAATTTCCGCTTCACACAGACTGGGATCTGCACAGCTCCTCTGGTCCTTTTAGCTGAGTCTGGCACACCCATTTCCTCGGACAGCACTTCCACATTTTCCTTGAAGTTTCCCCACACCCACTTCCCCTTATGAGCTACTATAGGATGACCACTGTGCAACTTCTTCATCCAAGGGCCCAAATTCCACCTGCAGTCTGGGCGACCCCCACCACTGCCGCTCCCAACTGGCTCACCTGAAGACAAACTACCTTCCAGCATTGGTTCCTTCTAGGTGGGGTTGACAGGGTCTATGGTGCTCGATGCCCTAACCAGACACCAGTGTCCACCAATGTCACCTCCTGCATACCAGGTCAGTGCAGGGTTTACACGTGAAAGGCCCGCCATCATGCTCCTCCCTCTCTCCACCAGCAGAGCACACTGGGTATCCTCCGGGGCTTGGCTCTGCCCCCAAGCTTCCAGACTGGCTGGCGCCCGCAGCTCTAGTAAGCAGACCTGTTCCCACGTGCTCTGCTGTTACTCCTTCTTGGTTGGACTGAAACTTGCAGGCACAGGCGTTACATTGTTGGTTGTGATGTACATACTGAGACTTGCAGGACATGCCGCTCGGCCCCGACTGTGCCACAGCAACAGGGAGCAGATGGTAGCAAGTGTCCACTGTGTTACACACATCTCACTGTTTTGAGCAGAGTTAAGACAATCCTTTACATCAGTCATGGTTGGGCAACTGATAGATCCCCTCCTGCAGATACCCGCTGACTTACCCCAATCACCATGGGCAACAGCGAACATTTTGGTGCACTCTTTACTGTTCTCAGCAGGACATTTCAGTATACAGTCATTTTTTCCAGCTTCATGCAGATCGCTGGACATTTTGTAATCTATGGGGGTAATAACTTGGATAGAGATGGGAGGTTATGGGTTATGCTACATCCACATTTGACAGCTCTCCTCTACCATCAAAACAACAAACACCCGTCAAGTCTTATGAAAGCCACTGTACCATCTTGTTTGTTGATTGGATGTGTTGAACCAGGATTTGATTTTAAGTATTTTTAATTTTTCAACCCTTTTGTTTTGCTGTTGCATTGTTGTCTCTTTGTTTCCTTTGTAATACCCCTTTTCTGTACATCTTTTATTTGCACCATTTTTACCTTTTCATTATTAAACAATATTTGAAAAGTGTTAAAATTGTCCCTAATGCACTACGCAGAACTTAAAGTATCCCTGTCTCTCTGAAGAGCGTTACTACATGGTAAATCTCTGGATATACCTGTCTGTGGTGACAGTGTTTGTACAGATGTTTTTTCTAAAGTCATAAATTGCTAATATAGTAATGGGTGATAGGAAAAAAACCCTGTCTGGCAGCAGTGTAAAGGGTTAAGTACTTAATTAACCAAACAAAGTGACAATCGCTCTTCTGTTGGCACTTAGATTGTGGACCTGCAAGCTGGATGAGGCTAAGCGTGTCATTGTTGCATATCAGTGACAGCGTGAGTTTGACCAGCTATTCGTCACGAGTTGGTGAAGGGGGCAGTTGTCTGGCACTGCGTTTGTCATACCCCTGTGAGGTTTTTAGAGTTATCTGGGGCTTGGTTAGAGATATTTACCCTCACTACCTATCCTGCTGCCATTTTACCAGACAGGAAGTGAGAGAAACTCTCCAACAGAAACACAGACAAAAAATAAAAATGCTTTAATTTAGTAAAGTAGGGGACAACTGGAACCCCAATTAGATTTAAATTAAAGTATGTGTTCATGTTTCAGATTTTCCTGCACTTCCTGTTTGGTAAAACCTTGGCCAGCAGGACAGAAAGTGGGGGTAAATATTTCTAGATAGTAGTTAAAATTGGACAAGAGTTCCAGTCCTTCGCAACTCTATCCAAAACCAAAAAAAGAGTTTTAGGCTTGATGTACACTTTATGACATCTCAAGGTTTAGGCATATAAAACAAATCAGTATGCTCATTTAACACGGAAGAGAGGCTTTGACCTACATGTGTACAGACTAATTTAGTAAAATAATGCAGGAAACAATTATATACAGAATGACAACCAATCAGTTCTCACTTTTTAGCACTTTACAGACGTGCCAACAGAGAAAGATGATTGTAGGCTGGATGCCGTAGGCTGTTTATAGCTCTATTAAATATAATGATAATGTTGGAATATTTTTTGCAGCTAATGTTATCAGGTACCTTCTGAATTTGCATCATCCTTTAAACTGTCAGGGCACATTTTTTTTATAGTTTTTTATAGCTTTCATTTAGGATAACAGTTATGTTTTAGAAAGAGTATATCAATTAACAATCATGTATACAGTATATACTCCCATTTTTCATTGTAATCTATGAAATAAAAACCATCAAGTTAACAAGAAAGATTTAACATAACAGATAGAAGTAGTAGATTAAAATACATAAGAGTGTTGAGTGATGCTGTAAGTATCAGTAACTGGGAGGATGTTAGGACATGTTAATGGAAAATTGCATTCAAACCTTATGACATTGTACTAACCTATTATGCTTTCTGGCTGTCATGGACACATATTGTTTGACATATTCTATATGCCGCAATAATTTTGGTTTCACAGGAGGGGCAACATCTTTCAAATGTACAGAAATCAAACATTAGGCAGCTGTAGACCTGTCATTCATGAGTTTATATTCTATATTCATGTTGAATAGTATTCTGAACGGTAAGAGCCTAACCATGGGTATAAAGTTAAAGATGCTGAAAATGTCAAAATAAGATGATAAATGGATTGATTATTTTTAGGTGGTCAGCTAGCTTCAGAAAAATCTTTTGGCATAGAGTGCCATTGATTACCAATTGCCATTGTTTTTACCTTATGTCCAGTACCTCAGACTAGTATGTCTACAGTGAGAGTGTTAGGCCAATCTAAAGCTGGTCAAACACATTACAATATGAATGTACAATGTATTTAAGATTAGGGATTAGCTGCTGGTTCGGACCACATTTTTGATTGTTCAGAGGTTTGGAAAATGGCTGAGCTACATTGTTTTGCCGAGTCAAAGCTTCGGCAGCAGTGAGAACATTGTGATAACATCTAGCAGTGGTATTACTACCGCTGCTAAACTTCACAGCTTCCCTTCTTTGTGGTTGTTAGGAAGCTGGCTGCTACCAGCTTCCTAACAGGAAAGGGGGGGGGGGGGCAGGAAGGTTAATGGCATCCCTCAGGAATTTTTAATGATGCCCTTAAAGCTTTATTAAAATCACTGCTCCCACCAAGCCAAATTGTTTAAAACATGTTTTATGCTTTAGTACATGTTCCCCAAGTCATTGGCCAGCCCCCATGCTATTTGTTTGACAATCCCTTGCCAATTAGCCTAGAGAATGGTCATTACTGCTTTTTTATTATTTGGTACATTTTGCAAGTATAATGCAAATTCCAATAATGACACACCGGGCATGAGCTCATAATGTTACAATACAACATCATTGCTAGACCTGACAATCTAAACAAAGGTACAACAGCTAACTCAGAACAACCATCTGACCAAATATATTGAGCATGCATACTAATGAACAACATTGATAACAACACAGGTCATCTTGGTCAGGGTATTGCAGTTGTTAAATGGTGTTGTACCCCCACATCTTAAGCAATGGATCAGCTACTGTATATATGAACACTTCTGACTTCCAGATTTCATAAAAAGTAACATCAACTTTGGGTAAGCATATAATAATTATAATAATTAAAACAGAGATTAAAAGTACTTTTAATGCCTTATTTATGAGTTACAGTTATATTATAACTGTACATTTTCAGATAATAATACTATTCATATATTGCCTTCAAAGTGGCTTGCTCTGTGAAATGGGGCAAACTATCTGCTCTAATAGATTATTTAAAGAACAACAATCCTATGAAATGTATATGAATAATTTGCAGGATTTTACATGACAAAATAACTATTAAACACCCTAAACCCTACTGAGTGCCTGGCTACATAATTCACTATTTTGAATAAAACAAGTTTTTTTCCAGGATAATACTGTTCCGAAATAACTATCTATATCAGGAGTGGGCAATTAATTTTCCCAAGGGGCCACATAAGAAATTGTGATTATTGTGGAGAGTCAAACCAATAGAATAAACTTAAAGTGACATTAAATACTTTTTTAAATAACAAACATGTTATACTTACCTGCTCTGTGCAATAGTTTTGCACAGATCAGCCCAGATCCTCTTCTTTGTGGGTCCCCCACTGGCACTACTGGCTCCTTCCTCCTGCCCAGTGCTCCCAGAGCAAGCAGCTTTCAATGGGGGCATCAAAGCAGTCTCGCTCTCGAGTCGCAGCTCTGCGAGTCCATTCACACGCAGAGCAGTGGATTAGCCCCGCCCCCTCTTTATCCTCATTGGCTCCCTGGCTATGATTGACAGCAGTGGGAGAATATGGCTTCCTATGGGGGCAGGAATGGAGGAGCCAGGAATGCCAGAGGAGGACCCCAGAAGAGGCGGTACCAGGCTGCTCTGTGCAAAACCATCGCACAGAGCAGGTCAGTATCACATGTTTGTTTTTTTAAAGAAAATACATTTTCTTTTTACAATCACTTTAATTCTACTCAATGTTATCACTTTATAAAAAGCAGTAAATTATATGGTTTTGATTTCCACAAACTTCTACAAGGGTGAATTAAATATCGCAGGTATATGAGTACACATAACAAGACAAGATATCCCCCCTTAAAAAAAAATGTAAACTACAAATCCATGCAAGGAACCAATCTTTTGTCATATGGTAAGCTTGGGCCAAACATACATAGAGTCAGCAGATCAGCCTGTCTATGGAACCCCATGAGGGTATTTAAATATTGCCTCCACTATTATATGCAACCCCATCATGTGAAGTCACTTCTGCAGCCAGGTGGAAGTTAAGGCTGACTAGTGGGCTCTGCCCTTGCCTGTGGGGTAGAGAGGTGAACCTGGCAACACTTCCCCATATGCCCTCATCCGTATCATATCTGCACCAGTTGTGCAACTGATGCCGCTCATAAAGAATGTAAGTGCACCCACTACCATGTTGGTGACTGGAGGACCAATGAGAGCGTAAGCGCAGCTGCCGCCATCTTGTTGACTGGCCAGCCTGGATCCAAGGAAACCACCCTCCTCCTCCAAAGCCATGGAGCATTGTCACACCCCTAGCAGTTGCCTTCAAAATAAAAGCAATACCGTTGTATTGTGTACATGGCATACACTAATGCCCCGTACACACGGTTGGATTTTCCGACGGAAAATGTCCTATCGGACAATGTTGTCGGAAATTCCGACCGTGTGTAGGCTCCATCAGCCTTTTTCCGTCGGATTTTCCGACGGACAATGTTTTATCTCCTGCTCTCAAATTTTCCGACAACAAAGTCCTATCGGACTTTTTCCGATCGTGTGTAACGAATTCCGACGGACAAAATGCCACGCATGCTCAGATCACATTACAAGACCAAAGCTATTGGCTACTAGCCTCTACGTAGTCCCGTCGTAGGCAAGAAACGTCACCACGTTCAGAATGATCGGATTTTCTGACAAATTTGTCCGACCGTGTGTATGCAACACCAGTGTCGGACAAAATCCGTCGGAAAAAATCCGATGGATTTTGTGGTCGGATTTTCTGACCGTGTGTACGGGGCATTATACACATTTTATTTCTAAATCCCTATTCACCTCAACGGGACAGACAGGGACAGCCAAAGGGCCTGGGCCTGTAAATTGCCCAGGTCTGATCTAAATTGTCCTTTATGAGGCTTTGGGTTTGGTGCTGTTATGTGATGTTCCCTTTTATAACTATAGAGGAAAGGAAATGTTAAAAAAAAACTCACAGTGAACCACGGTTATAAAGATTTCTGTGTAATTAGAAGTAACTCATATAATTACTTAGCTTTTTGTACAATTTGTTCTTAGTCAAATAAGAACAAATGATAAAAGGCCAAAAGTTATTAAAACATTATATTATTAAATGACAAAGAACATCAACTGTTTACATATTGTAGTATCTCCGTATTACATGATTACATGAAACATGATACATTCTCAGGCTTATCTATCGGTTTGTACTAATTGTGCAACCTTTCTATCTGGAACAAAAGTTTTGGCTTTATGCACACTTAAATTACATTATTTAAAGTTTAACCAAAGGCAAACTTTTTTTTTCATTTTGATAGCAACAGAAGGTTTTAACCCTGACAGTTTTTCTTTAAATATTAAATAGTTTTATTAAGTTTTTGATTTTCTTTTACTTTCACTTTTAATGACAATGGTAAACAGGAAAAATAGAGAGGGTGAATCGCCCTAATGGGGGTGCAGACAGCAGTAAAACCTGACAAGACAAGAGTTCCAGTACCTCTTGACTCTAGCCAAAACTAAAAAAAAGTGTTATCTTCAGTGATACTTTAATGAAATTACAATAAACATTTTTTTTAAAAAGGGCTTAAAAAAAGGGCTTCAAAATGTATTGCCGTTGTTGGACTAAATCATCCACTGTATTTTCTTTCCTTTTGATGACTACTAACATAATCATTTGCCACAATTTCTGTATAGTAGACAAAAATAACTGGACCCCTTTTATAAATGTTTCAGCAGTGTACAGACCTACAAACACAGTGATCTCGAACAACTACCAAAAATTTAAATTCCTAAATTAAATACATTTACATTTTAAGTTACCCTGCCCTTTAAATCCTAGGCACAGGCTTTACATGGCCCAAATCAGGATTGCGCTGTTTCTATTCTTGGCAGTAAGCCCAACACCCTGCCATTCAACTGTCAAATGAATGGCACATTTGAATGTCAAGGGGTGAGCTTTAGTTTCAGAAGGGATAGAGTTTAATCTTGTCTTAGGCCTCATTCACATGGGGCGATTACATCCATGCCCCATGTGTTGGCCGTGTTTTACCAGCATGGTGATGCACGGGTGTTGTGTGCATTCCCGTGACGGCAGTCCTATTCATGTCTTTTGGGACACAGCATCTGCACGGACACAGCTTTGTCCAGATAGGACATCTGTGTGGATGCACGGCCCCTAATGCACTCAGGGTGAGTTCTGAATAGGGACACATGTTCTGCTACTGCCAGCAGAGATACCTGCTCCATATTGACATGATACTTTATAATGTTACTAAGTAAGTCTGGCCACCTCTGTTGTGGTAACATGATTCATCATCATTCTGACAGATTTAACAAAACAAAAAACTGCACTTTTATATCCATACATGTATTTGTTTTGTTTCTTTTTTTTTTTTTAGGTACTACAGCAGTGACATTTGTTTCACTAAAAGACTGTTGTATCCAGACATGTTTGTAAGAAAAGGAATCATTTTTATTAATGAGTTTTTCTAAACACAGGCCTGTTCATTGCCACAGTTTGTAGTTAGATATGCATGTTAAAATGTAGCTTTCATGCCAAGACATTTAAACTTAGCCAAGAATAACTTTTGTACAATCTAAGATCTTTTATTACCTTCCTGTGATCCTGTTCCAAGACATCATCCATTAGGACTTTGCCAAAGAGGAAATCTGAAGAGCTCCATTTTAAACTTGCCAAAGACGCTACCATGTGTGAATCTGCCATAGAAATAGGTCACAAAACAAAAATTTATTTAGATTAATTTCAACAAATGTCTGCGCTGGGTGTGGTTTTCTAGGGGTCAGAATAATTTGTGCGTTAATTCATGTAACCAGATATTTCCAGATATAGTATTTAATCTCATCTCATTAAAACAGAGAAGGTCTTGGCAGCAGTATAAAAACACTTCAATGCAATTACATGGTAACTTATTGGATCGTTATTAATTAGTTTAATATGCATATCTGTTTGCTTTCTGGTTTTGACAGCTCAGGTTTTTCTGTTTCCCTACTGACCCAGCTGGACATGTGACTTTGACCAAAAGTTTGTTTTCTGTTTTTCAAAATCCTGTTTTTTTATTATTTCTCTCATTTCAATGTTGCCCTGGATTGACATATGACTGTATGAATAAGACCTTTTCTTTCCATTTTACCTTTTCGAGTTCTATGGTGTGGTGCTTGTCAAATCCCCTGTGAAACAAAAAAAGTGAACCATGAAATCACAACACACAAAAAACATGCTTGAAAGGTACAGAATTGTCAAACCTCCAAAGAGGAAGGGTTGCTAACCCTGGACACCCTAGGGCGCAAGGCTCCTGAAAGGTGTATGGTACTCTATAGTCCACTTAGGCTGAAGCCAGGTGAACCCCACTCCTTAGGGACCAGCTGAAGCCTGTCCACCAAGTACATGGTGAGGGACACTCTCAAAAAATCAACATCAGGGCAGACCCCAATAACTTGCATCCTCCATCTCTGCACATAAATAAAAAATAAAAAAAGTGTAGTGAAAGTGCTTAAGAATAAATAGTGAAAAATAAAAAATGGCAAGTATTATGATGAGGCAGGCCTTATGGTCAGTATATGATCAGTATATAAATTTCCTGTGGACCAGTTTTCTCTTTACTGAAAAGTGTTATGAATAAGTTCCCCATTAAAGTTTATCTCCGTGCAAAACTTTTTTTTTTTTAGTTTTGGATAGAATTAGGAAAGGATAGACTACTTTCTGGTAACCACTGTCATTAAGATAAAAGTAGGGGGAAATCCAAAATTGGAGGGGAGAATTCCCTTCACTTTAGAAGATCCCCTGTTACTTATAGTTTTGTCTCAGACAGCAAGAAATGGCATGCAGCCCCAACAGTTGGTAGCTGACAAGAGTTTGTTCCCAGGCTCTGGGGTTGCTCTTTTTCTTCAGTCCTGGTTCACGTAGGTCTGGGGGTGGGACTAGAGTTCTCAGTTGTTGATTCATCCCAAAACGTTGCTTGTTCCTTCCTTCTCTTCTCTCCTACTGTAGGCTGTACTGTCCATTCAAGCAGCAGGGAGAGAGGGATCCAGTGTGGCAGTCCTTATGCCCAGGCTGAGCAGCTCCTACTCCTATGCAGATCCTCTTTAAGTTGCAGCTGCTGTAGCTCTGGATTCATGATGGCATCCATGTGTGCAGTGAGTAAGTACACAGTGGGCTCCATCCTATTTGGGCTCTATTGCACGGGCCCTAAGTTGCACAATGCACATATGGAGGATTTACTGTTTGCCAAAGGCCCATAAGAGTATATCTGACCCCACACTTTTTATATGATCGTGATCTACACAATTCCCTCTAAAGTGAGGAACATCTCTCCTGTGTTGGAAATTCTGGAGAATATAGAATTACTATGTGAATCCATCTAAGTTGATTTAGACATTAAATCTCTATAATTGTCAACTTCACAAACTTTGAGAACACACGCAGTACAAATGTTTTTGGACAAACAGGATATTGGTCAACATAAGCTTAAATTGGTAATAAACCCAAAACCCAAAAATGTAATAGAAAAAAAAAATGTAATATATTGTAGCTTACCAATCATTAGATGTGGTGGCTTTTTTTTTTTTTGGGCCTTTTTGGACAGTTGAATTCAGTTGAAAAACTTTAGAATTACTCGCTGGATTACCAGTTGAGAATAAAGGAAAGAAAGACTAAAAGAAATAAATAAATAAAAAGGAATCCAGCTTACATTCACATGTATGAATTGGTTAGCTAGAATATAATAAACGTTGCTTTTTGGTTTAGTACCACTTTAATACCTTTTTATTGAGTCTATTGGAATTTTTTTCTTACACATAACATGTTTATGTTTGCAGAGTTCCACTACCGATGGGGACTACTTGGTCCCCATCGCACGTGAACCTTTACCTGGGAAGGAGGGGTGTGAATGTGAATTGCTTTCTGGAGAGAATCTCATAATGTACAGTACCTGTGCCACGTGTCGTTGTGGTACAGATACATTGATATCCGATTTAGAGCCTTTCTGGTATCTATCAACATCGAGGCATTGTATAGCAGCATTCCCCACTTCCGGGGTATCCCGGTTGTTGCTAGTTTCTTTTTTTGGACAATTTCTGTGTAAGAATTACAACTTTTTATAGATCAACTTATATACCTAATGCAATCCAAAATTTACTTCGGTCTTGAATATGGATTTGCTTTTTTGATATTACAGTGAAGAATGCAGAAGGGATATTAAAGGATAGGTTCACCTTTACACACATTTCTCCAAAGGTTTCCTATTCACCACATTGTTCCCAATATTATAAAATCCTTTGCTATATTTCTCAAACAAATTCTCCCTCTTAAACTGCTGACACCATTGACCTCCCTAGTCCATTCTGCAGATGGCAGGATGCATATAGCCCAGGATGCGTAGATCCAGAAATCCAAGAAAAAGTACTCCCAGTCTCCCTTGGAGGCTTGGACTGCTTAGTCATGGAATTTTGGGGCCATGCATCCAGAACTTGGTGTATCCTGCCATCCACCGGATGGATTGGGAAGGACAATGGTGTCAGCAGCTGAAGAGTTAGGGATTGTTGGAAAAGCAACAGCAATCTGCTTTATACTGTGACTGTGTATATGCGGTATACCTTTCTATCCAGCTGGTGGCATTACAGTATGATAGTGTGTTATTCTATGGTAAAGTAATAACAGGATGTTCTGTCTATATCTAAGTGTATGTAATTGTATTGTCTTGTTTCCTGTAAGACATGCATTGTTAATCCTCCATGAAAGTAGAGTATTCTCTGCATACAACAAGCTTCCAAGCGCATGATTCAATGGGTCCCAGGCACCCAGGCATTGGGGCGGATATCCCAGAGCACCCAGCAGGCATCAAGGCATTGGAAAGAAATCTACAGTGAATCAGCGAGTACTGTATGCAAGCAGCTGAAAGATGGCAAGTGGTTCAGATGTGAGGTTTGCAATAGCAAATAGCAAATGGCAATTACCAGATTTGGAAGTTTAAACTACAAATGTTTCTTAGCAAATATGATAGGGCAGGGATTGGAAGTGTTTGTAAAACACCTGGTCTGGCTAATCCATTAGAAACAAAAAATAGGAAGAACCTGGTGCTAAAAAACACAGTAATACCCCTCTGGATTTTTGTAGCCAGATCAGGTAATGTAGTAAAAAAGTATTTTATTATACACATACAAAACAAGAAGAAAATGTATACTTTGGCATAAAACAATTTGTAGCAACATATGCTTGAGTAAATGTGGGTATGAAGCTCAGCTGTCCTGTAGACAAAGTTGAACTAGCAAGAGCACATACTGGAAATGACGCCTGACATGTTTCGGACCTTGTAGTCCTTCTTCAGAGTCTTATGTCATTTTTCTATACCGAGTCATAGATATTCTAAAATGTGAATAGAATGGTACGTTAGTATAACAAAAAATAAGTACAGTTATTAAATCTATAATAATTTCAACAAGAGAGGAGAGTGCTTTATAGTGAAGGGAGTTGCACCTCCAATTGTATTTTATATCAATGTAACAGTTCAAAAGATAATACAAAGATGAACCGATCGCAGCTAAAAACAAAAAAGGAGGGACCAAGGTGCGTTACCACGGATACATTGCAAGACCAAGATCTCGATAGTATGTCAAGTGGGAGAAGATGGAAATACACCAAGGGCAAGAGAACAGAAAGGCGGCACAGATTCCCAGCTGCAAGGACTTCAGGCATATGGGGCAATGTACTTCAGCCTAGATCCTGACCACAGAGTGAGTAGAATCCTGATGTATATTAGGTTCTCTGTACATGTGTAAAGAGAAAAACAAAGGAAGTATAAGATAAGGGGTATTCATGGATTTTTATAAGAATCTAAATGAGAGTATAAGCCTCAAAGACAAGGCAGGAATGGGATCATTGTCCCAAGCAAAAAAGTGCCCAGTGCAAACAAAGTAGTAAAAATACTCATATAGTAGACTGCAGATCACCAGAAAGGATTTTTAAGTTTTATATATGAGTACTACTTACACACTACTGCCTGATGTACAAAGCGCTGTATGACCTCTCACCTCCACGGCATCACTGTAGATGTCTGGGTTGAAGTTAAAATACCCTAGATGTACCAAGTGCAAGCAAAATCAGCTGGTGGTCAGTAGACGGGCAGGGGTGCCAACCAATGGCAGCCCATATTCGTCAGAAAGTCGCTTGGCGCGATGATGCGCGGCGCAAGCCCACCCCTGGGGGATTCCAGCCAGGTGTCTGTGAACTGGATTTATAAATATGGCCTGTACATTCAAAGCAGGCGCTTATCTGCATTCCTATTTGACATAAATATGCAATATTTATTCCAAGCCGATATCTTACTGTATTTATCCGTACATGTCAATTATTTTAACTAGTAATTTGTTGTATTTGATGTATTAGTTCAACCAATATCGAACAACTGAACTATGTCTTACAGCAGGCACTTATGTATTTTGTAATTTTATTGTTATGTTTATTGTCCCATTTATCTGTTTCTATGCTTCCTCCTAGACTGGGTTTTTGCCCAGCAAGATCCTGTGTGATGAGCCTGACATTGCTTTTTTGTGTCCCCACTCGTGACACCTCTGCCCATTGGAGCCTATCTTTTTAAATGGTTCCTTCCGGTCTGTGTCATCACACCAAGGGACTTCCTGACGGATCTGGGCTGCCATTGGTTGGCGGCCCGACCTGTCTACTGACCATCAGCTGATTTCACTTGCACTGATGTGCAATCGATCTCAGCTGTGGTACATCTAGGGTATTTTAAAGTGGAGGTCAACCCTGAAAAAAAAAATTACATACAGATGCAAAAAAAAAAAAAATGTTTTACTCAACAGAAATGCCTGTTGCTAGGCAGATCGTCCTAATCTGCCACTTCCTATTCTGCAGTGATCTTCAGTCTTCTCCTCCTCGCATTGATTTCTGGGAAATTTGGGCGCGGTGTCTTCTGGGACCTGTGTGTGTCACAGAAGACAGCCACCCATTCAGAAATCGCCGGGGGACTCACGCATGCGCAGTAGGAAATGGGCAGTGAAGCCTCAAGGCTCCACTGCTTGTTTCTCTTAGTGAGGATGGCGGTGCCGCCACACGATACTCGGGACAGATTGACCGACATCGTGGGCGCCCTGGACAGGTAAGTGTCCTTATTAAAAGTCAGCAGCCACAGTGTTTGTAGCTGCTAACTTTAAAAAAAAATGTTATGGCTGGAACATCGCTTTAACTTCCCCCCAGACATCCACAGTGATGCCGTGGAGGTGAGAGGACATACAGCACTTTGTACATCAGGCAATAGTGTGTAAGCAGTACTCATATATACAACTTAAAAATCCTTTCTGGTGATCTGCAGTCTACTCTATTACTATTTTTACTACTTCGTTTGGACTGGGCACTTTTTTGCTTGGGACAATTGTGCCATTCCTGCCTTGTCTTTGACGCTTATAATCTCATTTATATTCTTATAATAATCCATGAATACCCCTTATCTTATACTTCCTTTGTTTGTCTCTTTACACATGTACAGAGAACCTAATATACATCAGGATTCTACTCACTCTGTGGTCAGGATCTAGGCTGGAGTACATTGCTCCATATGCCTGAAGTCCTTGCAGCTGGGAATTTGTGCCGCCTTTCTGTTCTCTTGCCCTTTGTGTAGTTCCATCTTCTCCCACTTGACATACTATCAAGGTCTTGGTCTTGCAATGTATCCGTGGTAACCCACCTTGGTCCCTCCTCATTTGTTTTTAGCAGCGATCGGTTCATCTTTGTAAGTATTATCTTTTGAGCTGTTACATTGATATAAAACACGTTTGGAGGTGCATGTCCCTTTGACTAAAAGCACTCTCCTCTCTTGTTGAAATTATTATAGATTTAATTACTGTACTTATTTTTTGTTATACTAACGTACCATTCTATTCAGAATATTTTAGAATATCTATGACTCTGTATAGAAAAATTACATACAACATGTCAGGCGTCATTTCCAGTATGTGCTCTTGCTAGTTAAACTTTGTCTACAGGACAGCTGAGTTTCATACCCCCATTTACTCAAACATATTTTGCTACAAATTGTTTTATGCCAAAGTATACATTTTCTTCTTGTTATTTTGTATATGTACAATAAAATACTTTTTTACTACATTACCTGTTCTGTAAGGGTATTACCCTGCTTTTTAGCATCAGGCTTTTCCTATTTAATGTTTCTTGGCAAGGATGACTTGTGGCAAGTGCTGACTACAGACAGACCCACAAATGGAGAGACATGGAAATGGGATAGGAAGGATAGACAAGCAAAAGCAATTATAAGCTTGCTAGTGGAAGATGACCAGCTTATCCACATATGAATAGAGAAAACGGCCAAAGGTATGTGGACTTCATTACAAAAAATGTATGAGCGTTCAAGTCTAAGCAGCAAGTTATATTTTACTAAGAAAGCTATATAAGATAAGACTAGAAGAAGGCCAGCAAATGTGTAACCATGTGAAATCTATGCTAGAGGTCATAGAGCAGCTGTGTGCCATCGGAGAGGACATCAAAGATAATCATATCATTGCCCTGCCCCTCTGCAGCCTTCCAGTGACATATACTGCTCTCATTAAAGCTTCAGAAACCAGACCCGAGCAGGAGCTGACACTGGTATATGTCAAAGGGTAATTCATCTATGAATATGACAAAAGGAAAGAAAATATGCACCATGATGACAAAGCTCTTAAGATGTACAAAGACATAAAGCACAACAAAGAAAGCAGAGCCTGTTTTCGCTGTAACAAGCCACACGACTAGTGATGAGACCTTCTTCACAAACATTGATTACAGTGCAAAAGACAATGTTTTCCTAGCAAACGGGAAAAGCATGACATCCAAAGGTAAAGGCCAGGGCTTCCTGAACTGCATTACACCACAAGGAGGTCACCAGAGTATCCTTGTAAAGAAAGTGCTTTAGGTTCCAAAACTAGAAGGCAGGCTTCTATCAGTGAAAAGTCTTGCAAACAGTCTCACAGTTAAAGCAGAGTTCCACCCAAAAATTGAATTTCCACTTTAAGCACTCCTCGCTTCCTTACATGCCACATGTGGCATGTCATTTTTTTTGGTGGGGGAGTGGGTACCTGGTTTTTACAGGTACTTCCTGTCCCACTTCCTCCTTCCGTCTTCTGGCTGCCTAGGCGACTCCTCCTCTCCCCCTAGGCAGCCCCTACCTCTCTGCAATCTTCTGGGACACAACACAGGTCCCAGCAGTTTGCCATGGCCACTACAAGAGCACAGAGCGACTTGTGCATGTGCAGTGCATGCCCGGCCGTGAAGCCGCAAGCTGTCAGGGCCGAGTGCCCACAGTTGCTATGATGGCGCCATGGAGAGGAGGAGGAGAGAAGCAAGGCCTTGGGCGGCTGCATGACCCGACCGTGGGACAGGTGAGTGTCTGTTTATTAAAAGTCAGCAGCTATACTTTTTGTAGCTGCTGACTTTTAATAGACTGAAAAACAAGTGGAACTCCGCTTTAGGTTTCAGGGCGATGAATGCACAATTCACAATAATAAGCAATTGCTCAGAAAAGGAAAACTGGATGATCACCTATACAGGCTCATCACCACAGACCAACAAGCCAATATAGTCTCTAATAACCTACACAGCCAATGTATTCACTTATGGCACAGGCGGCTGGGACACAGAAGTTCAGAAGTTATACAGGACATTATAAAGAGAGGCTTATCAGAAGATTTGACAATAGTGCCTTGCAAAGTGCTCATGAAATACAAGTGCTGTATTGAAGCAAAAGCCACACATGCTCCCATTTCACAGGCATCTCAAAGAAAAACTACCCACCCCCTGCAGTTCATACACAGTGACGTATGCGGTCCCATGAAAACTCCTATGTCAGGCTGGAACAGATATCTACTGACTTTCATTGATGACTATTCCAGGTACACAACTACTTATCTGATAAAACACAAGAGTGAAACATCAGAGAAACTTCAAGAGTTCATTGCCATGTCTAGCAACAAATTCCCACGCAAATCAATAAAAATACGTATCAACAATTGAGGAGAATACATAAGCAAAGAAGTGGCCTCATATCTTAAGAGACAAGGAATAGTACACCAGACAACCACACCATACACTCCTAAACAAAACGGTGTAGCAGAAAGGAAACATCACACTCTTAAAGAAATGGCCAGGTGCATGTTGTCAGATGCCAACCTACCTCACAAGGACTGGGGAGAAGCAGTTATGACTGCAACCAACCTACAGAACAGACTACCCTTAAAAGTACTCCATTCAAAATGTGGCATGGATCAAAGCCTAGCTTAGGGCACATTAGAGTGTTTGGATGTAAAGGATATGCCTATATTCCAACTGATCCAAGCTGGAGAACAGAGCCATAGAGGGCATTCTAGTAGGCTACAGTGAGCAAACTAATGCGGTGTACACACGGTTGGAATTTCCGATGGAAACAGTCCGATGGGAGCTTTTCATCGGATTTTCCGACCGTGTGTATGCCCAACGGTCTTTTTCTGTCGGAATTTCCGACGGACTTTGAATTGAGAACCTGTTCTCAATTTTTCCGACGGAAAACCTTTCTATCGGATTTTCCGATCGTGTGTATGCAATTCCGACACGCAAAATTCCGACGCATGCTCGGAAACAATTCAACGCATGCTCGGAAGCATTAAACGTCCCTTTTATAGTGCTGTCGAACGTGTTTTATGCCGCTGTGTTATTGACCGTCGGAATTTGGTGTGATCGTGTGTAGGCAACACAGCTTGAGCGGAATTCCGTCGGAAAAAACTCTGACGGTTTTCCGATCGTGTGTACGCGGCATAAGGGTTACAGAATCCTACACCCAAAGAATGACAAAGTGACAATAAGCCATAGCGTTTATTTTGATGAGAGCCCATCACCAGAAACCCAGATCCCTGAAAGCTGTGAAATGAATATGCCAAGCAAAGCAGTAGAAAAGGTTGATCAAAGCAAACCTGTGCAGGTATCAGAACAAGAGGTGGAACTCACATTGCCTAAATCAAGTTCCCCACCAGATCCTGCTGAACTCCCTGAAGTCAGAAGATCCACTCAGACTACAAAGGGGATACCGTCCCACAAGCTGTCATACGCTGTCAAAACACACAGCATACTTGAAGCAACATCCTGGGAAGACATAGAAAAATTGTCAGAACATGAAGCCAATAAATGGAGAAAAGCAGCAGAAGAAGAATTAGTCACTTCAAGAAAAAAAAACCTGGACACTCACAGAGCTCCCTCCTAAAACGCAAAACTATAGGAAGTAAGTAGACTTTCAAAGCAAAGTCAGATGCAGAAGGGAATATCCACAAATACAAAGCCAGACTAGTTGCCAAGGGTTACTAACAGAAATTGAGTGAAGATTCACCCCCCTCGTAAAACACTCCACCATCAAAGTGCTTCTTAGCGTTGCAGCCGGGAAGGGCATGCAAGTGAAACACCTAGATATTGAAACCCAATTCCTATATGGAGATATTAAGGAAGATCTCTACATGGAGCAACCACCAGGGTTTGAGCAAGGAGACAACTTTGTGTGTAAACTTCTGAAGAGCATATACGGTCTTAAGCAATCTGCAAAAATGTGAAATGAGAAAGTGAATGAAGTTTTTACTAGAGAAGGATTCTCAAGAAGTAAAGCAGACCCCTGTCTCTGCTCCAGGAATCAAGGAGACAGATGCATATACATCCTTATCTATGTTGATGACATTATAACTTGTTTTTAAAAAGAAGGGGATTACAATCGTAGTTCACAAGCTGAAAGAAAATTTTGAAAAAAAAAGAGCTAGGGAACATTAGCTACTATCTGGAAATACAAATAGAGAGAGAAGAAGATGGAAGTTATCTTCTCAACCAAGCTCAGAAAATCTCCGGAATCTTGGAAGAATTCCATATGCAAGATGCAAATCAAGTCAAAACTCCTATGGAACCAGGCTATCTAAAGAGCAATGAAGCAGAAAACTCGCTACCCAACAATGATACGTATCGCAGCGCAATCAGTAAACTGCTATATGTTGCCACTGTGACAAGACCAGACATAGCCACAGCAGTAGGCATAATATGCAAGGAAGTTTCAGCTTCCTGTCAGCATGACTGGAGCACAGTAAAAGTGATACAATACCTCAAAGGAACAATTCAGATGAAGTTACGGCTACCAGCAACATCCAATCCAAAACCGGTCGAATATGTGGATGCTGATTGGGCCGGGGACTGCACGGACTGCAAATCCAGAAGCGGATTCATCTTCCAGTATGAGGAAGGAACCATAAGTTGGTATACTTAAAAGCAAGCAACTATCACTTTATCTTCGACTGAAGCAGAGTAAATTGCAGCAGCACACACGTGTCAAGAAGCGATATGGATTTGTCAACTTTTTGTGAAGACAACCAGGGTTGTATAAAGCTTATGCAATCAGAAAGGGTCAATCCTAGAACCAAACACATCAATGTCAAGTATCACCTACTGAGAGACAATCAAGAGCAAGGTTTTATTGACATTCAATATTGCCAGTCAGAGGAGATGACTGCTGAAGCACTCACCAAGCCTTTATTGAAGGAACGTCATAGTTATTTACAGACGAAGCTGAATATAATTTGACAAAGCACATGCTGTTGAGAAGGGGTGTTGGAAAAGCGACAGCAATCTGCTTACATACTGTGACTGTGTATATGCATTATACCTTTCTATCCAGCAGGTGGCACTGCAGTATGATAGTGTGTTATTCTATAGTAAATTAATAACAGGATGTTCTGTCTGTATCCAAGTGTATGTACTTGCATTGTCCTGTTTTCTGTAAAACATGCATTGCTAATCCTCCATTAAAGTAAAGTATTCTCTGCATTCAACAAGTTTCCAAATGCATGATTCAATAGCCTGCTAATAGGGATTTGTATGGGAACGGAGCACACCATATTAATATATTGGGGATGTTGTAGTGCAGGGAGAAGCAACCATCTGAACTCTCTCAATCAAAATATTCTGTATGGTTAGTACTTGTGCAACTCGTGCAATTGCACATTGGATAAGGACTTTAAGAAGGATGCAAATAAGCTATCTAATAATGAAAGCAATAGGGTAAAAAGAAGGGATTTTCTGGAAAGCAGTATCACAAAATACAGTGGACAGAATGACGCAACCAACTAGAAGAGTCAGATTAAGGGGAGTATAAATAAAATAATAATAATAATAATAAAGTTTGTCACTCCATTGGTACTGGCTGTGTTTGGGCCCACAAATTTCAAAATCCTTTACTACAAATAATGTTTAAACATAATTCCTCTTTAAACGATCAGTTCATTTGTAGTCTTTTTTACACAAAAAAAAAGGGTTGATGTAATTATAAAAACAATATATGTGTCAATATGTAAATGAAGGCCATGCAGTGATACTCCCAGACAGCCCTTTATTTAACAAATTGCAACTGTGGGGGTAATATACATTGCATCTTTTGGTTTGTAAATTGCATATTTACTATGTAGGGAAGACTAAGCATGCATCTAAAGTGAGAATGGGTGATCATGTTTCTGACA
This sequence comes from Lithobates sylvaticus, assembly GCA_028564925.1. Taxonomy (NCBI): domain Eukaryota; kingdom Metazoa; phylum Chordata; class Amphibia; order Anura; family Ranidae; genus Lithobates; species Lithobates sylvaticus. The sequence continues at coordinate 584,920,203 of CM053026.1, read as the reverse complement.
TAGCATCTGGTAACTTGTGTTCATAAAAAGCCACAACAATAAAAAAACTAGAATTAAATTGGGTCCCTGAAAGAATCTGTATATTCCCTAGGGAAGGTAACATTTATAAGCTGCTGTTGCAGCGACAGAGTTGGTCGATCTATAAATTGAGGGCAAATACACCTCCAGGTCTTCCTGATGCCATGTGCTTTCTGTAACTAAGGCTGGTTTCACACTGGGGCGTTGGGGGCGCTGGCGCTAAAGCGGCGATATATTTAGCACCGCTTTACCGTCGTTTTAGCTGTGCATTTCGGCCGCTAGCGGGGCGGTTTTCCCCCCCGCGAGCGGGCAAAAAAGGGTTAATACCACCCGCAAACCGCCGCTGCAGCGGCGTTTTGCGGGCGGGTTCGGAGCGCTGCCCCATTGTTTTTAATGGGAAGGGGCGCTATAGGAGCGGTAAATATACCGCTCCTACAGCGCACCAAAGATGTGGCTTGCAGGACATTTTTCAGCGTCCTGCAAGCGCACCGCTTCAGTGTGAAAGCCCTCGGGCTTTCACACTGAAGACACAGCAACAGCTGTTTCGGGTCGGTTTGCAGGCGCTATTTTTAGCGCAATAGCGCCTGCAAACCGCCCCAGTGTGAAAGGGGCCTAAAAGTTGTTCCTGCCTTCTGGTGGCTGGAATGCAGGACCAGTATCTGGATCAGACCATGGGGAAAGGAAAGTTTCCCTCCCTTTGGAGAGATCTTCTCTCACTTCCTGTTGTGTCTCCCTGGCAAGAACTAAAATAAAATTGAGACAGTAAAAAAATGAGAACGAAAAAAACTTAAGAGTTAAGCCTTTTACTACTCTATCACAAATAAAAAAGTAAATGAACTAATAGAGTGTCAGCTATAGGAATACTTTACCTAGAATAGTTCCTAAATGCATAAACACATATTTTGAGGACCTTACTCAGCAATAAGACTGCCTATTTTGTTGATGAACCATTATATTTTCCATGCATGAATGGCATAAAATTTGAGCGGCTGAGTTGTAAATTTCTAATTACTGTATGAATGCAGTTGAAGAAAAGACAGTTTTGCGTGTCATTCAAATCTGCATGTCATGTAGGTTCTGGAAAACTGTCTGGTGAGTCCTTCATTAGGAAAAATTTATGAAAAACCTTCATAGATGGATCATTCTTAGCACATGCATCTGTACATTCTTTTATACAAATGGCAGCTTCTTCATTAAATACATAAGGGCTCAGCTAAAAAAGTACATTTTACACTTTTTTGATTTATAAGGTTTGACATCAAAATATAGAACTGTGAAGTGTTAACAGATGCTTGCAGATATTTTCCAAGCTTAACACATGGTCGAACTGGGGAAAGCAGATGTTGTTAGTTGGGGAGACATAACTGAGCTATTATATCACTCAAGATTTGGCTTGGCCCTGGAACTGTCACCTTATTATGCAATAACCTTGTAATGTCGGATTTTACTAAAAGTTCCATCTGATCAATTTTTCAGGCTGTTTTTCCACATTAGATAATAAGTATTAAACAGCACAAAAAATTAACAAAAAATCAATTAGCAAATAACATCATATGCTAATGAAAGATAGAGACATAGTACATTTATCCATGCTGTAATAGATTTATACTTTATTATATTCTATTATATTATATATAACATTTTTAGGATTTATAGTAAAACATCAGAACGTCGTAAAACATTAATAAAGTAATTTTTTTAATGATTTATGCATACATTGTATTATTATCCAGGTTTTTTTTTTTTTAAAAAGGTTATATACAGTATGTAGTATGTAGGCCAGGGGGTATATGCCCAGATCTATGGAGGTCAATTTAAAGTAAATTCTTAACTCCTGTCTAGAACTGATGTAACAGGGGGCACTGCCAGAAAACATGTGAGAGTGTGCCTGGTTCTTTGTGGCATCTCCAGCACATCTTTGAGACTTGAGGATTGAATGTATTTAGAACTATTGGGACCCTGTACATCCTGGAAAGTAGTGTGTATCCCTGCTCTTGAAAATGCTTTGTGATTGAGGATTTGTGTGTCAGTCGGGTAACTCTATTTGTGCTTTGGTAAGGGAGACTTGTAAGTCTGCTTTCAATTTGTAAATGTAAGGGGGGTACAAACTCCACCGTAGGTGCATTTAGTATGTTGTATATTATGGATAGCAGATGGGGTGTGAACTCAGTTATGTCACACAAGCGCTTGAAGAGAGTCAGTGAATTGGTATAGAGGCCTGGGTCTGGGATAATTTGCCGAAAATGGCACAACTGATAGAGTGTCCATGGGCTCAGTGGGGACTGTACCAGAGCACTGACATTCTAAAGGGAAAAACATTCCTGTTGGGTTGTGCTTGCATCTGGTCTGACCCATTTCCATCAGGTGTTTAAACTGTCTGTTTTTAGTGTCTGGTAGGAACTTGGGTTTAAATAACACTAGAGTGACAAGTCTAGCTCTATATGTATGGGCATGTGGTCAGAGAAGAGCATCAGGTCAATTGAGGTGTAACAGACCGTGGATTGTTACTTGTGAGGAAGAAAGAAATAGTCTAGGTGCAAGTATGTCTGGTGGACGGAAGAGAAGAAAGTATAGTCTCTTCCATTAGGATGATTAAAATGCCAAATATTCACCATATTGAGGAGGTGGAGTTCTGATTTAAACCATCTCAGGAAGAGGGGGGGATCTCACCGCTCCAGGAACACAAACAGATGGTGAACCTCTCTCTCGGTTCGGAAGCCATAGGTGCTGCCAATTGCTAGTAGCAATGAACAGGAACAAACTCTGGACTGCCGCACTCTTGGAAAAAACTTTATTTTAAAAGACAAAGAACACAGCAGACAAAAGAGCTGACGTTTCGCACTAGCAGTAGTGCTTATTCATAGCTGATCCAGCTATGAATAAGCACTACTGCTAGTGTGAAACGTCAGCTCTTTTGTCTGCTGTGTTCTCTGTTTTTTTATGTGAATTTTTTTAAAATAAAGAAAGGCGTTTTTTTTTTTTCAAGAGTGGGCAGTCCAGAGTTTGTTCCTGTTCAATATTAAACAATCTCAGATGGGAGCAGGAATGATGGGATGACCCCCTGGATACATCATAGGCAAGTTAAAATGCCCCCCCCCCCCCCCCCAGGATCAAAACCCTGTCACAGTGTTCAAGAATAAGTGGGATGAGGTTATGATCAGTGTTTGGGAAGTAAACATCCACCAGAGTCACCCTAGTCACCCCAACTGACCCCTTAACTATGAGGTACCTGCCCTTTTCATCTGTGATCTGATTACCCGACTGCCATGGTAGAGACCGGGCTATCAAAATACTCACACACTTGGCCTTGGATATAGGAGACAAAAAATTTAACAAAATCAAAAACATAGTTGAATTATTTGGGTACATGATTGTACTTTTCACTACTCCACTTTTAATATCGGATACCCTTCTAGTTAGGGTTTTGGTATTTGGGGTAGGGTTAACCTTCCATTTTGCCCATTTATTGGCAAAATATTCAATGTTGGTATTAGGGCCACTTTGAGAGAAAAAAAAAGGGTCTAAAAACTGGTCCAAATTTAAAATGTAAACCATAGAATATATGGATAGGGTTTGTAAAGAACATAAAATGGCTGTATTTAAGCAAGTGGAACATGGTTGTTATAATTCGTTATGCTATTTATTTAGGTTAGTTAAAATGTTAATTATAACGTTGGGAAATTTTATTGAAAAAAATACCAGATTTTTTTTGGGTTTAGATACCCTTACTTGTCACTGTTAATGTCAAGTTAGAAAATAATTTTGACAGATACTTGTTTATTTTCTTAGCCATCAGCACTTGTTTCCCTTAGTTTTATCTTGCGGTTATCATTCATATTTGTTGGATTTTTATCAAATTGAAAAAAGGAATTTCCCCAAGCTTTGCTCAATCCTTTTCATGTCAGATTAGCAACACATTTACCAGTTACAATTTACTTTCTTGTGTTTGTATTGTAAATAATTTATAATTTTATGGAATCCACTTAGTTCTGACAACAAACATAACCAGTATTTGTAGCTCTGCTAAGTATGAGGTAGTACAAAAATAATATCAAGAAACAGCTTTATCAATCATTGCTTTATCATTCTCTCATCTCTGGCTTGGCATTGTGGTTCTATTGATAGCATTTTTAGAATGCTGTACATTTACTCCTCTCAAGCCAACTGTTACCTACAAGAGAAATTTTACTCTATAGTGATACTGTTTGCATACTAACTGCTTAAGTCTTGTTGTATATTCAAGTAAATGCAGTATAAACTTCTATATATTGAACATATAGACAGAACTGTTCACGCACATATTATCCGTATTATCCAACTGAGGTGTAGATAGATGGACAAATGCTGAGAAGAATGAGGTGGGCAGCAAAACAACTTATCTCAACAATCAATACACCTACAGGCGAAATATTATGATAAGTGATATATTGAAAGATATTTTCAAATGACATGGTATCTAGACAGAGGAAGGCACAAGGTCTATACAAATCAGACAGCTGATTTATGTACAGACATGTTTGTTTTGAATCATCTACAACGATTATTAAGCTCCAAGAGATAAGTTTTGCCAGAAATGTATAAAGTAAGTTCTGAAAAGATTGACTAGATCAAATTAGTTTGAGATAAGAAGAGAAAATTCATTTTAACCAGTGGTCTTGTTCTTGAAGCCTACAGTCTCAAGGATATTAGCGAGTGTCAACTAGCTTCGCATAATAGTTAGCTCAAGTTAAAATTGTAGCATAGCACATTTGCCATACTTTGCAGAATTAGTAGGCCCAGGGCAAGAGGTGTATTTTGAGGCCCAATATGTTTATATTATTATGTTCTGTGCAGACTTCCAAAGAACCCCACAATTTCTTACAGCAGATAAAAAGTACCATCCAGTTCTATGGACCTGAGAGCCACACCATCATGTGCTTTACAAGTAAGCTTCCAAATACAAGTATTAAAATATCTTTGCATGCATTTTAGAACTTTAAAGGGTAACTCCACTCTCGGCCGAAAAAAATAGCAAATAAAAAAAAAATACTATAGCATATACAATTACGACTCAAGCCATATTGTGATTAAATGTTATTAAAAATGACCTTTCCTTTTCACTCTGCAGTTCTGTTATATTCTGTAAACTGCAATGCAATATGACTACCTGGAGGCGTTCTGTACACAGATGGTGTAGAGGACGACCCCTGAAAATGTCATGTTCTGTTTGTGTGATTGGCTTACTGATTTTCCCAGAAGTCTGCACTGAGACTCAAGTCAGATTTTTGGCATCCCCTGCAACAAAAATTTCATTTTTGGTCAGATACTCCTAAAGGGAAAGAACTAATATCTAAATATCTAAAGGGATGCAGACCCTTCAACTTTTCTCATTAGAGCCCTGCAGGTGCAGCAGCTGATTTATAATTATAAAACCACTCCCATACAGATTCATGTACTACATAGACACAGACAAACAAACATCTATTTTTCATATAACAAAAGGTAGGTATCTGTAACAAAGTTTGTTAAAATCCTTGCAATGTACATAGATCACCCAGAGGGGAATTTGTTTTTCTCAACAAAAGAGAAGTTACTCTTTAAATATTTAACAGAAATGAAAACAGAGATTAAAAACATATTTAAAATGAATTGTTGGTAACTGTAAACATATGCCCCATGATTTAGGTTTTGTTAATGGCAGTGGAAAAATAATTGATCCCACTTTTGTCTAATTAAATGGCATTATTGTCACTTTTATTTTTTTATTTAATGTTGTTTAATTTTTTGCTGTTATAAAAATACATTTTAAATATAAACATTTGTTTTCTTTGCTGGTAATGCAGACAGTTTTAACATACGAACTAGATTAGTGGTTAAGACAGTTGTAAATTTTTTAATGTACTTATTTACACATTCATTTTAAATTTAAAAGAGACTTTGCCGAGTATAAAGAATGTGCAGTGTTATGGCTGTCGTCTTCTTTTAGGTCCATGCTAGTTGTATGGCCCAATACAGAGACAGGAAATGGTAATGCCCAGTACACACGGTCAGATATTCCGATGGAAAAAGATCCGATCTAATTATGTTGTCGGAAAATCCGATCGTGTGTGGGCTCTAGCGGACTTTTTCCGACAGAAAAAATTTGAGAGCAGGATCTAAAATTTTCCGACAACAAAATCCGATCGTGCATTTTCCGATCGTGTGTAGAGAATTCCAACGCACAAAGTTCCACACATGCTCATAAGAAATTTGGAGACAAAAGCTATTGGCTACTGGCCTCTACGTAGTCCTGCCGTACGTTTTGTACGTCACCTAGTTCCGAACGATCGTATTTTCCGACAACTTTGTCCGACCGTGTGTATGCAACACAAGTTTCGGCCAAAATCCGTCTGAGAAAATCAGACGGATTTTGTGGTCCGACCGTGTGTACAAGGCATTGGAGTTCAATTAGGACACTCTTAAAAGTCAGCCAATCTGTCAGGCTCACAGGTTAGCTGGCTTCTTGAAATTTTTGTATTTATTGGTTGGCTGATTTGAGTGCCAGTTTACACTTTTTGCAAAAGACGTAACATTGCAATGAAACACTCACTTATGGAAATTCATGTAAACCATTATATAGAAGACATGTTTGCTCCCATGTGACAGTAATAAAATACCGTAAGTGTAAAATAGAATTAGAAATACATGTAATGAAATGAAACAAAGTGAAACTATAAAACAATATATACAGTGTATAAATACATAGCACACATGCACATACTTAACACCCAGTACATATACACATAATAAGGACCCATAACAGAACCCCATTAAGCTGCATATTTTATATTTCTGCACCAATTACAAGTTTAGAACACATTAATATGCATAATTTGAATTCTTGCCTCCACTTTAGGGCCACTGCACTCATGGCTATATCGCTACTAATACATTTTAGGTCCAGAATGGCTTTATGCTGTAGCTTACCTTTCTGAATTGTTTTATTCCCAATGATTCTGTTGTTTAGCATAGTCCCCCTTTATATGGGTAGTCAGTAGGTAAATGTCCCCTTATATTGGTGGTGAGAGTAGTATCCCTTTAGCCAGTGCATATTGCAATGGTTGTGCACATTGGGCCCATTAAAAGCTGTATGTGTCAGCCATTTTACTCAGACCATCCTAGCCATTTTGAAGAGGCCTCGCCACAGTGACCTTTCCTCCCTCCCCTTTCCTTCAATTTAGACAATCCGCAACCTCTTAGTTGCATGCCAGACACCTCTTATCATGACTAGCAAAACCTAATCCCAAAACACATCTCAGCACCCCATAAAGCTGTCTGACTTACCCGCTTGAGTAACTGGAGTTTGAACAGATACCTGCCAGCTCTCCAACCTATCGTAAATACCGTAGCAATACACAATCCTGATTGACATATTTCATAATTTCAAAAATAATGACAGTACAGCCAGAATAAGGACATATTCACCTCCCTTGGTTAATTTGTAGCATTTCACGTCCAAACACCCCTATAGAGTATTGGACAATATGGGGAACCAATGGAACACCTTATCCCTTCTAGATAAAGTGGACATCCAAAACCTGCCATATTTATATCCATTTCAAAGACAATTTTATGCTGGACAATAATATGCAGGTTAGCAGACTGTAACCTGTAGGTATTAAGAGATATTAATGCTTATGAAAAACTGCACCTGGGACATAGAAACACAGTGACATCCCGGGGTCACTCCTCAGCCGCTTAATTGGTCAGCTGGTCTCTGTCAACACCCTCTTTATTTCAAAGAAAAGTGGAATGCAAACACATTTGGCAGCTTTCATTTAACATTAAACCAAGGAACACCTAACAGGACTTAAGACAGTGACTGTACCGTCTTTGCTTATTCATTGGACACAGGACTTGCAAGTATTTAAATTTTCAGCTCCTTTTTATTTCTCTGTTGCATTATTGTCTCTTTTTAATACCCTTTTTTCGTAAATATTTTTTGCACCATTTTTTGCCTTTTCATTATTAAACCATATTTTGAAAAGTGTTAAAACTGTCTCTAATGCCCTAACGCAAACTTAAAGAATCCCTGTCTCTTGAAGAGTGCTACTACATGATAAATCTCTGAATATATCTGTCTGTGGTGACAGTGTGTGTACAGACGTTTATTTGAAAATCATAATTGTTATGGTTAATCTTATGAAAGTTACCTACTTCTTGTTAAAAAGTAGGTTGTGACAGTTTACAGGGTTAATTGCATAATTAACTAAACCCAGTGACAATTGCTCTCAATCTGTTGGCACGTAGATTGTGCTGGAAAATCTTGTGGCTGCAAAATCTTTGTGCAGGGGCGGAGAGTGCCATTGTTGCGTATCAGTGACAGAGCGGTGCAAGGTCGATCAGTCATTTGTCATGAGTTGGTGAGAAGGGCAGTGGTCACACATTAATCTTCCCTTTATTGACTGTCAGTGCAATGTACCTTTACATTGATGGTCATGAAGACATTTCCCCATACATTGATGGCCAGTGTGGAAATAACCCCTTACATTGGTGGTCAGTGTAGACAGGATATTAGTTCGCCACTGACCTCCTAATAACCACTGAAGGAACCATATATTGTAGCACACATGTACCACAGGTCAATAAAACAGCATATGTCAATGTACACAAGCATGCAGATACTGAGCATGCTGTATATACTGAATTTACTGTGGTATTAACTCATGGTGCATGTGCATCACAACCTGTTCATCTTGTGCTATATGCACATAACAACACATATAGACTAATTTCTTCTACACAAGGTGTTCAAATATGCATGTAAAGATGTAATTAGTGATAAGCAAGGGGGTTAAATATGTTTCCAATGCATAAAACACAAAATCAATCAAAGGAATTAACTTTGTTAACCACTTTCAGACCGGACCAATTTGCAGCCTTTTTGCGATTCGGCACTGCGTCGCTTTAACTGACAATTGCGCGGTCGTGCGACGTGGCTCCCAAACAAAATTAACATCCTTTTTTTCCCACAAATAGAGCTTTCTTTTGGTGGTATTTAATCGCCCCTGCGTTTTTATTTTTTGCGCTATTAACCAAAAAGAACGACAATTTTGAAAAAAACGCATTCTTTTTTTTTTTTTGCTATAATAAATATCCCCCAAAAATATATAAAAAAACTTTTTTTTTTCCTCAGTTTAGGCCGATACGTATTCTTCTACATATTTTTGGTAAAAAAAATCGCAATAAGCGATTATTGATTGGTTTGCGCAGAAGTTATAGCGTTTACAAGATAAGGGATAGTTTTATAGCATTTTTATTAATAATTTTTTTTTTTTTAGTAATGGCGGCGATCAGCGATTTTTTATTGTGACTGCGACATTATGGCGGAAATTTTTGACACATTTTTGGGACCATTGTCATTTATACAGCAATCAATGCTATTTAAATGCATTGATTCCTGTGTAAATGACACTGGCAGTGAATGGGTTAACTACTAGGTGGCAGTGTAGGAGTTAAGTGTGCCTGGAGGTGTGTTTCTTAAGTCCCATACACACGGTCGGACAATCCGCGGACCAGGTCGGTCGGATCCTGTCCGTCATACTTTGTCCGATGTTGGTTTTACGTACACACGGTCGGACAAAGTTGTCGGAAAATCCGATCATTCTGAACGTGGTGACGTTTGTTGCCTACGACGGGACTACGTAGAGGCTAGTAGCCAATAGCTTTGGTCTTGTAATGTGATCTGAGCATGCGTAGCACTTTGTCCGGTCGGACAACCGTACACACGATCGGATTTGGTGTGATCGGACCCTGTTGTCGGCAAATCTTTCCAGCAGGAGATAAGACTTTGTCCGTCGGACAATCCGACGTACACTGTCCGATGCATACACACGGTCTGATTTTTCAACAACATTGTCCGATCGGACAGAATCCATGAAAAAGTCCGACCGTGTGTATGGGGCTTTACTGTGGGGGGGCGTGGCTGTCAGCTAGTGAATGCTGATCTCTGCTCCAATCACAGGGAGCAGAGATCAGCGTCACTAGTTGCTAGGCAGAACGGGGAGATGCTCTTTATTTCCGCATCTCCCCGTGAGACGATCGCGGGTGTCCCCACGGCAATCGAGTCCGCGGGACCCGCGACCGGCCTCACGGGGGTCCCAACCGGCACACGCCATCTTAAAGGGGACGTACCTGTACGCCCTTATGACTGTCCGTGCCATTCTGTCGACGTATAATGTTGTGCGCCGGTCGGCAAGCGGTTAATATTAGAGTACAGCATACAGTATACTGATTCCTTCTAACAGAAAAAAACATTATTATCTGAATGGTAATGGCATTTGCACAATGCTGGCACGAAAAAACATTACACTTTGATCAGAAGTGAAGACACTTTGCACTTATAAGAATGATGGTATAGGTTGAAACTCAAACAGTAGCTAAATTCCAGTTTACCTTCTCTTCGTAATTACTGCTATGAACTGGCTGTTACCTGATGATCTATACCCCACAAACCTTTCAAACATGATGTCACTGGGTAAACAATCATGTGTTGAACTGATGTCCTTTATTCATGCTCACATAATCTGGAAATTGGTTTAGTAAAAATAATAAAATGCCTCATATCAATACATTTCAAGTGAGCTCATGTTCTGCAGTGTTGACAATGAATCACACTGAAATTCATTACACCGAGACCTCAGACACATCAAATATCTTTTATCACATATGGAGTGGAAAGGGATCAAATGCAATGGTCTTGAATGAAGCAGCTTCAGCATATTATTATGATGTTATCAAGCTGACAACACAAGCCATTTTGTGTTTATATTCTTGACATGACATCACCCTACAGCTATATGAATACATTCCTATGGAATTACCTGAAATATGTATAATTTCTTAAGATATATATTTTTGATTGACTGATCACACCCTTTTGACAAAATGTTCTTTTGGATTTTCAGTCCAACTTCTTCCAAGGTGCCAGAAAAAAACTTGATGGCTTAATTTTTATGTTCTTTGATTGCCATTAAAAATGTGATGACCTAATCTAGATTTGTATTATATTTAATAACAGCACATTCATCAAGTAACGTTGTTACTAGTTCATAATGGGGTAGATGCACAGCGGAGTAAATATAATATTTTATTACTTACAATAATTATAATAATAATAAACGTTTGTAGAGCAAATGGGTTTCCTAGTAATGTGCATATGGTATATGTAAAAAAGTCGAGAAAAAAAACAGTAAAAGAATCACCATAGAATCATCATAGAAATCAAGTCAAAAATGTCCCATTATTTCTGTTCTTAGAAAAAGGACAGCTACAATATGTACAGTGTATTCCCATCTGGCCAAAACTCCAGTCCTCTGTACATAAAACCTAATTTCAAAGTAATAGGGGATATTCCAAATATTCATTTAAAATCATTTTCTTCAGTCTCCTGCTTCTTTAGTTTCTCTTCAATTCTTAGGATGTTACACAAACAATCCCATCGCTGACAAAAACAATGATTGTTAACTTATCACTAACCTGTTTTAATAGATTGTGTGGTGAGATTCAACACTGAGGGAATGATTCCATAGAGGTATGTGGAAGCCTCACCAGGTGATTTTGCTGCTGGCGATGTGTCACACAAAATATATACTTGGTCACAGTGAAGAACCAGAGGAAGGTGGCTTGTCCGAACAAATAAATAACTGTAGGCTATAACTGATATATATTTTATGAATGTAGGAGGAGCAGCAGAGTGTGTAGTACAACTGTCATGGGAGAAGTATGGGGGCTGACCTTCTGAAAATACCGGTTGGCAGTTTCTCGTTTTAATATTTTTTATCCACACATCCAGCACATGCATTTTGAAAATGTCAGGTGCAATTACACTATATTACCAAAATTATTGGGACACCTGCTTTTACAAGCACATGAACTTTAATGGCCCACCCTTTGCAGCTGTAACAGCTTCAACTCTTCTGGAAAGGCTGTCCACAAGGTTTAGGAGTGTGTCTATGGGAATGTTTGACCATTCTTCCATTTGTGAGGTCAGGCACTGATGTGGAGAAGTTCCTCCACCCCAAACTCGCTCATGTATGTCTTTATGGACTTTGCTTTGTGCACTGGTCCAAATCATTTGGTGGAGGGGGGGTTATAATGTGGGATTGGTTTTCAGGGGTTAGACTTGACCCCCTAGTTCTAGTGAAGGGAACACTTAAGGCATCAGCATATCAAGACATTTTGGACAATTTCATGCTCCCAATTTTGTGCGAAAAGTTTGGGGATGGCCCCTTCCTGTTCCAACATGACTGCACACCAGTGCACAAAGCAAGGTCCATAAAGACATGGATGAGCGAGTTTTGGGTGGAGGAACTTGACTGGCCTGCACAGAGTCTTAAACTTAATGCAATGGAATACCTTTGGGAGGAATTAGAATGGAGACTGCAAGCCAGGCCTTCTCGTCCACACCAGTGCCTGACCTCACAAATGTGCTTCTGGAAGAATGGTCAATCATTCTCAGAGACACACTCCTAAACCTTGTGGACAGCCTTCTCAGAAGAGTTGAAGCTGTTATATCTGCAAAGGGTGGGCCAATTAAATTTTTAACCTTACGGACTTGACTGGGATGCCATTAAAGTCCATGTGCGAGTAAAGGCAATTTATTTCCCAATACTTTTGGAAATATAGTGTATGTTCCCTCAGCTAATTTTTAAAATCTCTGCCTTAAATGTGAAAAAACATGATCACATTAATACATAGGAGGTGCCTGGTCACTAGAACATAGTGTTGCCACCCTTTCTCTAAAAATACTGGACTTGTAATTTTCTTCTTGTTAATATTTGTAACATGGTACATTTATACCAGCCAGGCAATTAACATGCCAGCCAAGAAGCTACTCTTTTTAAGTTGACATGGCTCTGTCCCTGTCCCCCAGATGTGCTCTCATATTGACACCCAGCCACAGGGGCTTTACACAAGTATGTTCCATGGTTATCACCATCAGTAAATTACCTTGGAAGTTGCCATGCAGCTGTTGTTGGAGTGCATGGATGTATGAATCATGCACATGAAGAAATCAGCAGCACTGAAATGCAGAACAAGTGAAAGCTGTATACATTTAAAAATCAAATGACATTTGTTTATGATACACAGTGCTTTCACCATCTAAATGGTGGTCCACTAAAGGATACATTTATCTTTAGGGTGTAACATGTTACAAATCACCTGCCACCACCCTGACCCGATCCTCCATTGTGACATTAAGCAGGGGATCTTCTCCCTGCACCATCAGTCACCATTCAAAAACAGCACAGCCATGTGGGGCTCTGCCCACACGGACACGTTATTCATTCAAAGAGCTCTGTGAATGAATGAACTACAACTACAGTCATCCATTGCAGTGGATGGCTTGTAGTTCTCAAAGATGCAGTATTCAAAAAACCCTGTAGGAAAGTTATATAGTATACTTACTGTCACCCAACACCTATACTGCAGAGGTTGACGTCAACATCTTGCTGATGAGAACCTATGGAATGTTTCTCTTGCAATAAGACACACAGTGCAGCACAGTAAGTGATCCTCTTCTCATGAAGTATGGTCTATTCAACATTACTCTGGATCTCATCGGTAGAATAATGATTTCACCTTCACTGCAGACAGAAGAATGAGGAAAGAAAAGGAAATGTCAGCAAACCTTTCCTCCATCTGAGTTTAGTGCAATATTTAAGCAAGCAGGAGGGGGCCACACTATCTAAGGAAACCTTAAAGGGGTTGTAAACCCTTGTGTTTTTCCACCTTAATGCATCCTATGTGTTTTACTTACCTGAGACCCTTTATCCCCTTGGTGGAAGGTTAGGGAGAAGCCTCATAATTAACACATAATTAGATGCCTCAAGTTTGTCTGGGAAATTGAATCCCACTTTACCCTTCCCACTCCTCCACAAGTACAAGACACATGTTTTAGGGTAGCTTGCCACCACCTGACTGTTTGCTTGATGACTGGTCATACACACTCATGCAATCCGCAGACACACAGTGCAATTGCATACAGATAAATAAAGAACTTATACTAAACATACAGACACTGGTAACAAAATGCAACAATTTCTCTAGGGGTATCAATTCATAGCTTAGTACCACTTATTTTATAATTTTCCTAACCCTATAGTGCATTATATACAAAGATAAAATTACACGAAAAGGGAGTAATGGTTTGGCACTGGAAACAGGGCCATCTTTAACGTTGGGCAAACTGGGCACCTGCCCTGAGCCCAATCTTTGTTGTGGGGCTCCCAGGATGGCTTTTCAGAGCGAACAGAGAACACGGGAGGCTGTATTCTCGAGCTGGCCAGCAGAGAGGAGGCGAGCCCAGGAGCTCCACTGATGCTCTAATCCTGCCTCATGCAGCCTGTATGCTCAGGGTGGAGCAGTTGTAGTGATAGCAGAGAGTGGACGCCCCGCCCCCGGACCTCTGAATGTTGTAGTGAGTTTGGCTGGCCAGGTATTTCCTTACACCCATAAAATGCCTGACTGCTGAAACCCTGAGCTGTGCTGTTCAACTATAAAGCTGTGCATTGCTGAAAGTTCTCTGACCATCTTCTGTCTGCAGTCTCATATTGTCTTCTGTAGTATGTCTGCAGTCTCAGATTGTCTCCTGTAGTATGTCTGCCGTCTCAGATGGTCTCCTGTAGCATCTCCACAGTCTCTGATCGTCTCCTGTAGCATGTCCGCAGTCTTTGACCCTCTCATGCAGTATGTTTGCAGTCTCTGATAGGGAACTCTTTCAGCTACCACCTGGTTTACCACCGAAATTGGGTGCTCCTTACCACCTACTAAGACACCCCACTCTCTGTTGAGGCTCAACATGCCTGAAATCTTGATCACACAACTGGCCAAGTCCCCGACTGGCTCCTCCAGCCAGTGTTCAATGGCAACAGGTACTCCAACCTCAACACATGGAACAAGAAATGATCCCATCCCCATGAGAAACACTGATTTACTGACATTAATGCGGCAAATGTCTAAAATGTTGGATTTAGAAACAGTAGCAGCGGATATCAAATATGTTATGGCTGCAGCTATCTCTGATCTAAAAGTTAACATCCACTCTGTGGCAATAAGACTCGAGAACATGATGCCTTATTTGGGGATCTCCAGCAGGTATCAGTACAATATAAAAGCAGCTTATAAAGATGCACAAGCACATGGAAGATCTAGGCAACAGGGGCCGGCAGAGGAATGTCCACGTGTGGGGCATTCTGGATACAGTGGACCATGATCAAATCTCCCAGGCCATGGAAGCCTTATTTAATAAATTGCTTGAATGCCCAAAATATTCCCCAGTGGAGCTGGAGAGAGTCCACCGAGTGCTGTGGCCATGCATAACAAGACGCTAACCCCCCAAGGGATATAGTAGTCCTTAAAATAGGAGGTAATGCAGAGAACAAGTGTCTAAGAGCTGCTTACATCTGTTGTGAGTGTGGTATGGAATCTTAATTAAGAGTTTGTTAATTTATGGGGTTTTCTTACCAAAGTATACAATATCTCCCAACAAAATGAATAAGTAAATAATTTTGACTTTATTAATTAGCAAGTATATTCATACAATTTCATACAGAACAACATTTTCTGGTGATTGAGACTTTACACGTGCATTATTAAAACATCTACATTTTTCTTTTTGTGAGGAAAATAATAAGGGAGTCAAAATTGGTCTGTTGGAAAAATATGTGTGGTAATTTACCCTTTATATTCAAGAACGCAATATCCCTTGTCGCTCAGGGGAGTGGTCCTCCAAACTTCTCTGGCCGTAAGAAATTGAAAGTATATCTCATAGAGTCAACAGAACGATATTGCCAATTTGAATTAATTATTAAGCCAACAGAGCTTCAGAAATGACATGGAGTAATACAACAACAGCCAAGCAAGTCTTTAATAGGAACACAGGAGAGCATCTCTAGAGATGTGACCAAGGCAAAGGCAGGATTCATCTGGACAGGACGGCTTTAAGTAGGCAGGATCGACGAGCAGGATCAACAGGTGAGTCACTGTGGAGTGATAGGAGCTGGCAATTAGCTGATTAGCTGACAGCTCCCCCTTGGAGGACCACCAGGCTTGAGGGGAAAAAGTCTATGGAAATCATGAAGGGGGGCAGGGGCATGTACGTCCGAGGATGAGACCCAAGAGCGCTCCTCCGGACCGTACCCTTTCCAATGCACCAGGTGCGCTATGCTCCCATGGAACCTACGGGAGTCAACAATGGACTGTACTTCATAATTCTCATGGTTCTCAACCTGTACAGGGTGAGGACAAGACACTGAGGTGGGAAAGTGGTTGCAGACCAAAGGTTTTAATAAGGAGACATGAAATACATTTGAGATACGCATATTAGAAGGAAGGTCTAATGCGTAAGCCACTTGGTTAATCCTGCAAAGAATATGGAAAGGCCCAATAAACCGAGGTGTAAACTTCAGAGAGGGAACATGAAGTCGGAGGTTGCGAGATGACAGCCAGACCCTGTCCCCAACCTGTTAGAAAGGCGCAGGCAAGCGTCTGGGGTCAGCATGGAGTCTGTACCTATCATTAGCATGTCGCAAAGCCTCCTGGACTTGTGCCCAAGTTGAACGAAGACCATGGAGATGCTCCTCTAATGCAGAAATACTCTGCCTCTAAATGTCCCACAGAGGAATCTGCTTGATTCTCTGGAACAAATGAGTCAGACAACATGGAACGTTGGAAACCATAGTTCGCCATAAACAGGGACAATCGGGAAGCAGAATTCAAAGCACTATTGTGAGCAAACTCCGCCCACGGTAAGAGGTCTGACCAGGGCCGATCCTAGGCAGGGTGTGCGGGGTGCTCCGCACCCAGGCGCCGCAGAGGTGGGGGCGCCGAAGCTCCAGAGTGCTGCTCCCCTCCCTCCTCCTCGTCTGTGTCCAGAGGCAGAGGTAGCATGTAGCGGGTGCTGCGGTTCCCCATCCCGTCGGCAACTGACAAGAGCGCATACCGCTCCCGCTGCCCCCGGAATCCGTGCTGTCTGAGTACTGCTGTGGAGCCTAGTACCGGAACACGTTCCGGTACTAGACTCCACTAATCTTTTTGTCCGTTGCGCGTGGAGCAGTCTCCTGTCTGCCCCGCCTCCTCTGTGTGTGTCGGCTCTTCTCTTCTGGGTTGGCCGGAGCTGCTGCCAATCATCCAGTGCACTCCCAGAAATGCTGTTTGAGTGCCGCCCTCCTAGTAACCAAAGATGCCACGTATGCCCCCCCCCCCTGCAACGTGCATGGTGCTTCTGCTCCCAGCGCACCAGAGCTACAGGGATCTATTGGGGAGGTACTGATCTATGGGGACACCTGCTGCTGGGGGGGGGGCTCTGATGGGGGAACACCTGCTGTGGGGGGCTCTGATGGGGGACACCTGCTGTGGGGGGGCTCTGGTGGGGGGCACCTGCTGTGGGGTGCTCTGTTGGGAGACACCTGCTGTGGGGGGCTCTGATGGGGGACACCTGCTGTGGGGGGGCTCTGATGGGGGACACCTGCTGTGGGGGGAGCACTGATGAGGGACACCTGCTGTGGGGGAGGCTCTGATGTGCTGGGGGGGGGCTCTGATGGGGGACACCTGCTGTGGGGGGGCTCTGATGGGGGACACCTGCTGTGGGGGGGGGGGCTCTGATGGGGGACACCTGCTGATGGGGGGGCTCTGATGGAGGGGGGCTCTGTGGGGGGGCTCTGATGGGGGACACCTGCTGTGGGGGGGGGCCCTGATGGGGACACCTGCTGTGGGGGGGCTGATGGGGGACACCTGCTGGGGGGGGCTCTGATGGGGGACACCTGCTGTGGGGGGGCTCTGATGGGGGACACCTGCTGTGGGGGGGGGGGGACACCTGTGGGGGGGGGCTCTGATGGGGGACACCTGTGGTGGGGGGGCTCTGATGGGGGACACCTGCTGTGGGGGGGCTCTGATGGGCACTTTGATATAAGCTGTGCGTGCCGCAGGTCACTCTCTCTCCCCAGAATGTCCCTCATTCTCAACTTTAAAAGTTGGGAGGTACGCAGGAGCGGATCAGGGGAGGAGAGACTGTGCCACCGCCGTCCCTGTTATCAACGGGAAGAGGGCTCTCTGTGTTTACTGCCCATCCCCCTCCCTCCTCCTGTCAGAGGAGGAGAGCGAAGCAGCCGGAGATCGGAGCGCCCGTGTCTGAGTGGAGAGAGAGCAGCTGCGGGCTCTTAGACCCCCCCCCCTCCCTCTCCTCCTCGCACTGCTGTACTAGTGAGCGGCGCTTGCCAGGTCAGCTGCCCGCTATGTTTCTTCTCCCTCCTTCATATTGGCCAGGGAAGAAATACAATAAAAAGGGAGCAGAGAAGAGGATTGTGGGACATGTAGTTCTGAGGACTGGTGGCCCCATTGTGACCCGGAAACTGCTACCCACACAGCATGCTCAGCTGAATAAGAGAGGGGGGGAGAGAGAGAGCGCCAGGAGCCCGGGAAAGCTTTCGGGGAAGTGCACCCAGGACTCCAGGGAGAGGACAGTGCTGAGGGGACACCATCAGAAAGAGGACCCCACTGCCTTGTGCCACCAGAGGGAAAGCCGCACAGCCTGGCGCCATCCCTGGTGAAGAAAGGAATGGAGTCATTGCCAGAATACAGATCTGAGCACTACCCAGCAGAGTCGCCACACGCAACCCAGAGTGAGCTGACTCCTGATCAGAAGAACTGATGTTGCTGTACCGCCGGGTCTGGTGAGAGGGCTGGTCGATCATTATCTACTGCCATCCTTAACTGCAGTCTCTGACCATCTCCTGTAGTGTGTCTGCTGTCTCTGATCATCTCCTGTACTATGTCTGCAGTCTCTGACCCTCTCCTGTACTATGTCTGCAGTCTCTGACCTCTCCTGTACTATGTCTGCAGTCTCTGACCCTCTCCTGTACTATGTCTGCAGTCTCTGACCCTCTCCTGTACTATGTCTGCAGTCTCTGACCATCTCCTGTACTATGTCTGCAGTCTCTGATCATGTCCTGTACTATGTCTGCAGTCTCTGATCATCTCTGTACTATGTCTGCAGTCTCTGACCATCTCTTGTACTATGTCTGCAGTCTCTGACCATCTCTTGTACTATGTCTGCAGTCTCTGACCATCTCTTGTAGTATGTATGCAGTCTCTGACCATCTCCTCATGTAGTATGTCTGCAGACTCTCTGACCATCTCCTGTATCATGTCTGCAGTATGTCTGGGGGCTCTTTCTAACAGACTCTCTAAAAGAAGCCCTCTCTGTGTGCATTAGAGAGACCCCCCTCCAGGTCCCATTAGTGTACTAATTTTCTTTATTGTTAAAAGATCATGGGAGGATCCCAGGGTAATGAAGACTTCTTAGGGGAGCATCTCTGTGTTTGAGTCGGAGCCATAGAAACATTTGTAAAGGGGAGGGGTTAGTAAGATGACCATGCCCATGTGGGGGCGCCAGAAATATCTCTGCACCCAGGCGTCTGTGACCCTAGGATCGGCCCTGCTGCAGCAGAATCGAGTGCTTGATACAAAGACAGCTTCAATGAACAGGCCTGCAGCCCCAGAGACGATTAAAGCCTGTATCACGACGGACAACTCAGCCAAAGAAAGGGTAACTAAAACCAGGGGCTTATCCTTCTGGATAACTGGGGATGAAACAACGCCACCTAAGGTCTGTCCGTGACAGGACCTCAATGTTCGGGTGTCCCCTGAATGTGTAGTAAAAGACTTCAAAAGTGACCGGCCTGGCCACAATAAAGGCACAATCTCTCCCTCCTCCTAAGGGTTCTCTCATCCGCAGAGAGACGCGTGAAGCCCAAGTGCATGGGTTCATCTTCACTGACCGACTCGGTACCAGGAGGCATGGGAGATGAGGGAGGCAAGTGTGGGACTGCAAAGCTTGGAGACAAATATACAGAAGGCTTCCGCAAGCGCTCCTTAAAAGAGAGTCTTTCTCTGAGTCTGGAGTCAATGAGGATGACAAAGGTGATCAGCTTCTCCAGCTCAGTGGGTATATATCGTGCTGCTATCTCGTCCTTGATGGTATCCGAGAGACCATGAGAAAAAGAAGCCACGAGGGCCTTATTGTTCCAAGCAACCTCTGCTGCCAAAGTACGGAATTCAATGGCGTAATTGGCAACAGTTTGCGTATTCTGTTTGATGGACACGAGGCACTTGGCAGCAGAAGTGGAGCGTGCAGAAACGTCAAATACCCTTTTAACCACTCGCATACCAGAATGACGGCCACAGCGTGGACCTGATTTTATGGGAGGCCGTCATATGAAGGCCTCCCCTTTGCACGCTCCACTCCCCATCACTGAGACTGAGGTGATCACAGATCCCGGCCCCTTATCACATGATCAGCTGTCAGCCAATGACAGCTAATCACATGATGTAAACAAAAGCTCTGTAATCATTTTTTTTCTCCTCACGCTGACAGCGTGAGGAGAAAAAAAAGCAGATCACCGGCTTATGTGCAAGGGACATCGGTCCCGAAGAGGAAGAGGCAATTCTGCTTCATCTGTGCCCACCAGTACCCCCTGCCGGTGCCACCTGCCATTGCCACCTGCCAGTGCCCACAGTGCCCACCAGTGCCACCTATCAATCAATGCCCACAAGTGCCACCTATCAATGCCCACCAGTGGTGCCAATCAGTGCCACCTAGCAGTGCTGCCTATCAGTGTAACCAACCAGTGCCGATCAGTGCCCATTATTGCCACCCATCATTGCCCATCACTGCCACACATCAGTGCCCATCACTGCCACCTATCGGTGCCCATCACTGCCACCTCATCAGCGTACATCAATGAAGGAGAAAAATTACGTGTTTGCAAAATTTTATAACAAAATATAAAAAAATATAAAAACATTTTTTTTAAATTCAGTCTTTTTAAATTTTTTGAACAAAAAATAAAAACCACAGAGGTGATCACATACCACCAAAAGAAAGCTCTATTTGTGGGAATTTTGGTACAGTGTTGTATGATCGTGCAATTGTCATTTAAAGTGCATCAGCGCTGAAAGATGAAAATTTGTCTGGACAGGAGGTGGGTTTTAAGTGCCCAGTAAGCAAGTGGTTAAAGGGAGCCTCAAACTCAGGGTAACTCGAGAACAGGTTTTTGCATCTCCCATAGAGGGTTTGCCCAAGCCAAGGCTCTCTCAGAAAGCAAAAATATCACGAAACCTACTTTGCTTCTGTCCGTGGGTTAACGCCTGGGGCAGAATCTCAAAGCATATCTCAACCTGGTTGAGAAACCCTCTGCATTGAACTGGATCACCCCCAAATCGATGGGGAAGCGGAGCAAAACCAAACATACCGATTATAGAGGTAATGCTTGAGCTGCAGCAGGGATGGCCTGCAACACATGTTGTACCGGAGCAGCCACAGTGGGAGATTCCAGGTGAGCAGTGCGACTCAGAAGCATTTGTAACGCCATGGCAAATTGATCCATGCGGTTGATCCTGCTCATCCAATCTGTTAAAAATATTACCAACAAGTGGATTGACTGCATCTTCTGAATTCATGGCCTTCGCCTACTGTCAGAAACCATGAATCAGACAGAGACAGAAGTACAGTTAAATATCACTTGTTTAATAATAATAAAAAAAGTAAACATTGTCAAAACATAGCCAGAGTTCCGGAACCGGAACGAATAGTCAGACAAGCCAAAACGTCAGGGAGCCAGAGATGAGTGTAGTAGAACAGCAAGCAGGATCTGGAGCCAGAAGGAATGTCAGCCAAGCAAGTCTTTAACAGGAACGCAGGAGAGCATCTCTAGAGATGTGCCCAAGGCAAAGGCAGAGATCATCTGGGCTGGATGGCTTAAGTAGGCAGGACTGACGAGCAGGATTAACAGGTGAGTCGCTGTGGAGAGATAAGAGCTGGCAATTAGCTGACAGCTGAGCGACCAGCTCAGAGAAGGAAGGGCTAAGCCCAGCCCTGACAAATGGAGATTGAGTGCTGTGTCCTCAATCTTCTTTCTCTGTCTTAACTGCTTAGCGACCGCCGGCTGTCACTTGACGGCCAGGCGGCGCAGCTCTCGTGGCGGGAGGGTGTCATATGTTGCCCTTCCCGGCCCTCCAGGGAGCACACGTGTGCCGACGGCAGCGCGCGCCTGCCGTGTCACTGGGCACCCCGATGCGCGTGCCCCGTGGCCGCAATGTCCGCCGGGCACCCGCGATTACCCGATAACACAGCAGGACCGTGGATCTGTGTATATAAACACACAGATCCACGGTCCTGTCAGAGGAGAGGAGACCGATGGTGTGTTCTCAGTACAGAGAAACACCGATCGGTCTCCTCCCCTTGTAAATCCCCTTCCCCTACAGTTAGAATCACTCCCAGGGAACATATTAACCCCTTCAGCGCCCCCTAGTGTTAACCCATTCACTGCCAGTCACATTTATACAGTAATCAATGCATTTTTATAGTACGGATCGCTGTAAAAATGTGAATGGTCCTAAAAATGTGTCAAAAGTGTCCGATATGTCCACCGCAATATTGCATTCACGATAAAAATCGCCGCCATTACTAGTTAAAAAAGAAATAATAATAAAAATGCTATAAATCTATCCTCTATTTTGTAGGCGCTATAACTTTTGTGCAAATCAATCAATATACGCTTATTGCGATTTTTTTTTACCAAAAATATGTAGAAGAATACGTATCGGCCTAAACTGAGGAAAAAACATTTTTTGGGGGGATATTTAGTATAGCAAAAAGTTAAAAATATTGTTTTTTTTTTTTAAACTTGTCCCTCTTCTTTTGTTTATAGTGCAAAAAATAAAAACCGCAGAGGTGATCAAATACCACCAAAAGAAAGCTCTATTTGTGGGGACAAAATGATAACAATTTCATCTGGGTACAGTGTTGTATGACCGCGCAATTGTCATTCAAAGTGTGACAGCGCTGAAAGCTGAAAAATGGTTTGGGCAGGAAGGGGGTGAAAATGCACTGTATTGAGGTGGTTAAAGGTGGAACATCAGAGGTCTGTTTAGACCCCTGATATCTCACCAAAAATTAAAAAAAAATAATAAAAAGAAAAAAAAATATTTTTAAATAAATAAATAAATGGAGAATTTTAATAAAAACTACTGACACCAATGGCGGAACTACCAGGGTCACAAAGGTTGCACTTGCGACCGGGCCGTGGCGTTCCACCACTGGGCTCTGAGGAAAGGGCCTCAGCAAAGGGGTTGGAGGGGGCCTTCATGGTTTTTTTCACTGGGGACCCTGAAGGTTCAAGTTATGCCACTGACTGTGTAGGTCTGTAAGTCTGTACTCCTTGTTTGCATCTCAAAGTTTCAATTCCAATTTTCAGAGGAGTGTACTTACCCACTGGGGAAGCCCTGGATGAATACTTTTTTAGGCAATTTACCTTGACTAAAGGGTTGCAGATAGCATTTTTGTCAATATCTAGCCTCATACAAATTGTAAATACATAAACAATTAACTTGGATTGGGTGTGGGAAAATGTAATTTTAGGAAAATAAACATGGAATTTACATTTATGATCTTTTAAAAATAATGGCCCACATTAAATCTTACCAATAAGAATGCCAAGCAGGCTGGTTTACTATCTCAGAGAAACTTTGTTTAAACATTTACAAATGGATGTAAATCCTTCGAGACATTAGAATAATAAAAATAAAACACTGACCTCTGTCTCTGGACGCAAAAGTCATGCCTAGACTTGTATCTTTGTATTCCTTCTCCTAGCAAAATACTAGACTGTTTTCATTGGAATGCTTTGGGATTTTTTATTTTTCCCTCTGTGACCAGTAAACTTATGAACCCTGAACACTATCTAGATTTATGCTCTGGCCTGACATTATAACTGTAATACATATATTTAACTAATTCCCTCTATGCCGTGTACGCTGACAGGGCGCCCAAAGTGTCAAACGCCAACTTTGTTATTTCTGATACGGGGCTTGTGGTCTAGAGTGGCTAAACATAGCTATACTTATCACAGCAACTAAAGACGTGTGGCACACAGTAAGATATTGTTATTAACATTCAATTTAGACAATTCATTAAATTCTTACATCAAATGTTTAAAGAAGGAAAAAGCAAATAAAGACCATGGATCAGATTTGTAACAGCTGTAAGGATATTAATGAAAGCAGTGTTGCCAATGTAAAGTAATTCATGTGGTATTCTACAATATCCAAATTATTTACAAAGTTAGCTTTGCTATACACGATTAAAGGTCTCAGCTCTCTTGAAGAGACAATTGCACAGATATAGAAGAATGTTTTCTTTTAGGTGCTACACAAAAAAGGAGATGATATAAATGAAAAAAAAAAATTCACTTTATGTTTAAATACGAAAAAAAAAAAAATATTTTTTTTACTTTTTACTATCATTTCCTTTTTTGTGTAGCACCTAAAAACAACATTCTTCTATAGCTGTACAATTTTCTACATTTTGAGGTGTGTGGTGCTTGTGACTGTCAGACACCCAGCTTATTTCTTCCATGTGTTGTCTCTTAAAGAGACACTGTTACCCTGCCCATTTAGGACAAAAAGGTACCCTACCCACCGATGCTAACCTTGCTTGGGAAGGGTAAATGTCAATCTCACTATCATTTGACAGTTTTCAAGCATAGCGATTGGCTGCTAGACCCTAGCACTGTCACATAGGAGGAGGTCACCTACTCCCATATACCTGGAAGCACCAGTTATTGTCACTGGCTGTGACAAAGCAATTGTTTAACATTTTCCCAAATATATGATTCTACTCTTAAGAATAATATGTGTGAAGACAAGTAGGGTGGTGGAGGTTTCTATGCTAAGTGCGCACTTCCAGCACAGTGGGTGAGTTGTCTCAGAGTCTCTGGTTATTAACGGGAGCTGGTAGGAAGGGCCTCCAACCATGCATGTGATCATTGTTGTAGGCAATCACAGTGATATGATGATATGATGAAGAAGACCGCCCCCGCTCCCTGGCATAAAGAGTCCGTTTGAGGGCTTCTGAGTGGAAAAGGCTTAATTTGTGAATGATTTTAGTGATGTAGGAACAAACTTTAGTTGATGTAAACAGAGATAGGAAAAAGTAAGGGATAGCTTTAGTTTGGTTATTTAAAACTTAGCTGTTACTAGTTATTAGGGATGAGCTTCGAGTTCGAGTCGAACTCGTGTTCGACTCGAACATTGCCTGTTCACCTGTTCAGCGAACAGCGAACAATTTGGGGTGTTCGCGGCAAATTCGAAAAGCACCCTGTAAAAGTCTATGGGAGAAATCTCAAGTGCTAATTTTAAAAGCCTATATGCAAGTTATTGTCATAAAAAGTGTTTGGGGACCTGGGTCCTGCCCCAGGGGACATGTATCAATGCAAAAAAAAAAAAAAAAAACATCAGTTTTTTCAGGAGCAGTGATTTTAATAATGCTTACAGTGAAACAATAAAAGTGTAATATTCCTTTAAATTTCGTACCTGGGGGGTGTCTATAGTATGCCTGTGAAGGGGTGCATGTTTCCCGTGCTTAGAACTGTCCCTGCACAAAGTTTCATTTTTGCAGGAAAAAAAGCAATTTAACCACTTTCAGACCGGACCAAATTGCAGCCAAAGGACCAGGCCCCTTTTTGCGATTCGGCACTGCGTCGCTTTAACTGACAATTGCGCGGTCGTGCGATGTGGCTCCCAAACAAACTTGACGTCCTTTTTTTCCCACAAATAGAGCTTTCTTTTGGTGGTATTTGATCGCCCCTGCGTTTTTTATTTTTTGCGCTATAAACAAAAAAGAGCGACAATTTTGAAAAAAAACACATTATTTTTTATTTTTTGCTATAATAAATATCCCCCAAAAATATATAAAAAACTTTTTTCCTCAGTTTAGGCCGATACGTATTCTTCTACATATTTTTGGTAAAAAAAATCACAATAAGCGATTATTGATTGGTTTGCGCAGAAGTTATATCGTTCACAAGATAGGGGATAGTTTTAAAGCATTTTTATTAATATTTTTTTTTTATTAGTAATGGGGGCGATCAGCGATTTTTTTTGTGACTGCGACATTATGGCGGACGCATCGGACATTTTTGACACATTTTTGGGACCATTGTCATTTATACAGCAATCAATGCTATTTAAATGCATTGATTCCTGTATAAATGACACTGGCAGTGAAGGGGTTAACCACAAGGGCGCAGTGTAGGGGTTAAGTATGCCTGGGGTGTGTTTCTTACTGTGGGGGGGGCGTGGCTGTCAGCTAGTGAATGCTGATCTCTGCTCCAATCACAGGGAGCAGAGATCGGCGTCACTAGTTGCTAGGCAGAACGGGGAGATTCTGTTTATCTCGGCATCTCCCCGTTCAGCCTTCCCGTGAGACGATGGCAGATGTCCCCGCGGCAATCGAGTCCGCGGGGCCCGCGACCGGACTCACGGGGGTCCCGACCGGCGCAGGAGCGCGCCACTCCCGGCGCGCTCCCGATGGCACGGACAGGCATTTAGGAGGGACTTATATATACGCCCTCCTGCCTGTACGTGCCATTCTGCCAAAGTATATCT
Source organism: Lithobates sylvaticus (assembly GCA_028564925.1). Taxonomy (NCBI): domain Eukaryota; kingdom Metazoa; phylum Chordata; class Amphibia; order Anura; family Ranidae; genus Lithobates; species Lithobates sylvaticus. Next base: position 584,893,719 of record CM053026.1, on the reverse strand, counting down.
GTGTGCGCTGGTCGGGAAGTGGTTAAAATCACTCGCGGCTAATGAATTGCCGGATCCCGTAACACAGAGAACAGTCATTCATTGAAAGTCATTGATTAAAAAAAAAAAGTCATTGATAAAAAAAAAAATATTAAAAAAAAAAAAGCGTGGGGGTCCCCCCAAATTCAATTACCAGGCCCTTCAGGTCTGCTATGGATATTAAGAGGAACCCCGGCCAAAAAAAATGGCGTGGGGTCCCCCTAAATATCCATACCAGACCCTTATCCAAGCACGCAACATGGCAGGCCGCAGCAAAAGATGGGGGGACGAGAGCGCCCCCCCCCCTGAACCGTACCAGGCCACATGCCCTCAACATTGGGAGGGTGCTTTGGGGGTCTGTGACCCCCCAAAGCACCTTGTCCCCATGTTGATGAGGACAAGGGCCTCATCCCCACAACCCTGGCCATTGGTTGTGGGGGTCTGTGGGCGGGGGGCTTATCGGAATCTGGAAGCCCCCTTTAACAAGGGGACCCCCAGATCTCGCCCGCCCCCTGTGTGAAATGGTAAGGGGGTGTACCACTACAATTTCATCAAAAAAGTGACAAAAATGGTAAAAATTACAGGAGACGGTCTTTGACAATTCCTTTATTAAAATCTCCTTTCATCTTCTTTCTTCTGGTCTTCATTCTTCCTTTCTTCATCCTTCGGTTTCTTCATCTTCTTCCATATTCTTCTTCCTCCGATCCGCTTCTTCCTGCGCTGGTCTTCTCGTCCTTCTCGTCCGGCATCTTCTTCCACGGCGTCTGTTCTTCTGTGTCGGGCCGCTCCGCGCAATGGGAGGCTTGTGAGGCTTCGCTCCGTCTGACAGTTCTTGTATAACGGAGGGCGGGGCAACCTGGTGACCCCGCCCCCTCTGACACACAGGGACGTCATGGGGACTTCCCTATGGCTTTCCCCGTGCGTCAGAGGGGGGCGAGGGTCGCCGTCCCCGCCCCCTATGACGTCATGGGGAAAGCCATAGGGAAGTCCCCATGACGCCCCCAAATGTCAAAGGGGGCGGGGTCAACAGGTGGCCCCGCCCTCCGTTATAAAAGAACTGTCAGACGAAGCAAAGCCTCACACAGCGGGAGCCTCCCATTGCGCGGAGCGGCCCGACAGAAGAAGAACAGACGCCGACGCCGTGGAAGAAGATGCCGGACGAGAAGGACGAGAAGACCAGCGCAAGAAGAAGCGGATCGGAGGAAGAAGAAGATGGAAGAAGAAGATGAAGAAACCGAAGGATGAAGAAAGGAAGAAGGAAGACCAGAAGAAAGAAGATGAAAGAAGATTTTAATAAAGGAATTGTCAAAGACCGTCTCCTGTAATTTTTACATTTTTGTCACTTTTTTTGGTGAAATGGTAGGGGTACTCCCTTACCATTTCACACGGGGGGGGCGGGATCTGGGGGTCCCCTTGTTAAAGGGGGCTTCCAGATTCCGATAAGCCCCCTGCCCGCAGACCCCCACAACCAATGGCCAGGGTTGTGGGGATGAGGCCCTTGTCCTCATCAACATGGGGACAAGGTGCTTTGGGGGGTCACAGACCCCCAAAGCACCCTCCCAATGTTGAGGGCATGTGGCCTGGTACAGTTCAGGAGGGGGGGCGCTCTCGTCCCCCCCTCTTTTCCTGCGGCCTGCCAGGTTGCGTGCTCTGATAAGGGTCTGGTATGGATTTTGAGGGGGACCCCACGCCATTTTTTGGGGCTGGGGTTCCCCTTAAAATCCATCCCAGACCTGAAGGGCCTGGTAATTGAATTTGGGGGGACCCCCACGCTTTTTTTTTGTATTTTTTTTTTATCAATTACTTTTTTTTTTATCAATGACTTTCAATGAATGACTGTTCTCTGTGTTACGGGAGCCGACAATTCATTAGCCGCAAGTGATTTTAAATAGCTTTTTTTTTCCTGCAAAAATGACACTTTGTGCAGGGACAGTTCTAAGCACGGGAAACATGCGCCCCTTCACAGGCATACTATAGACACCCCCCAGGTACAAAATTTAAAGGAATATTACACTTTTATTGTTTCACTTTAAGCATTATTAAAATCACTGCTCCTGAAAAAACTGCCGTTTTAAAAAAAAAAATTGCATTGATACATGTCCCCTGGGGCAGGACCCAGGTCCCCAAACACTTTTTTATGACAATAACTTGCATATAAGCCTTTAAAATTAGCACTTTTGATTTTGAACATTTGAGTCCCATAGACTTTGATAGGGTTCTAAAGTTCACACAAGCTTTAGGTCTGTTCGCAGGTTCTGGTGCGAACCGAACAGGGGGGTGTTCGGCTCATCCCTACTAGTTATGGAGATTTTTTAGCTGCTTGACATTATTTAGTTTTATTCACCCTAAATAAAAATATGTGCACATGGAAAAACCTTTTCAGAATTTCAAATTACAGGTGAATAGTAGTACAAATTAGAAGTTAAAATTCACACAAAGATGTTGTCGAATCATATGCCATACTTCTATAAATCTTTCGCATTTCAGAAGTAATGACTGGACCCTAATTAAGATTTTACTCAAGTGTGGGTCAGACAATTTGACACCATTGTATATGTTGTGCGGGGATATTGTACCCCTTCCAGGTTGTTTATATATTTTTTGCATGTCACTGTACAACGCTATATACATTTTAATAAAAACGTATTCAACATATGCCATACTTTTCATGAAAAATTAGAGGACTGCTAACATCTTAAATCTTTAAAAAAATATTTTTAGATGTTGATGTTTGGAATCATGTTTTTATCTAATTCACTATATTCTTCTGAATTGTAACAATGTTTTAAGCATGTCCACTAATGAAGAGGAGTTGAGTCTCCCTAAAAGAGTTGGTAGTTCTTCAGTTAATATATGGAATACATGTGCTGTGTAGCAGGGAAGTAAAACACTGCTCTTTAACCAATTCCTGTCTGGTCCATGGGTGACCTCCCTAATCTGACTGAGTATGTTCCACATGGGCCCACAGGATCCCAGCACTGATCACTTGGGAAACAGCAGGGAAATCACCCTCGTCTGAACACTCTTACACTCATCCTAGACTTAGCTGGCAGTTGATCCCATTGTTATCCCAATGCAAAAAAGCCATTTCCAGGAGACGCCCCCATATATCTATAGATTAGAGAAAGACGTAGTCTACACCAGTGTTTCTCAACTCCAGTCCTCAAGGCACCCCAACAGGTCATGTTTTCAGGCTTTCTATTATTTTGCACAGGTGATTTGATCAGTTTCACTGCCTTAGTAATTACCACAGCTGCTTCATCCCTCAGATGAAACAGCTGTGGTAATTACTAAGGCAGTGAAACTGATCAAATCACCTGTGCAAAATAATGGAAAACCTGAAAACATGACCTCTTGAGGACTGGAGTAGCACTGGTCTACACAAGAAATCTTTTTTCAAGCGTTTATGTAATGGATACATGGAAGATACAGATCAGGCTTCTATTAGGATAGCCTAACAAAGCTTAAGTTTCAATATATAGAGAGAACAATCAGAGATCAGAGACAAAATGAAAGGCTTGTATGAACATGAAAAGTGTCCCAGAGTCTGGCATTCCCCCTAAGGGAAAAGAAATAGTCTCAATATGTATATGTCCTGTAGCTGCCCTCAACTTTCCCCTAAGCAGCACTTACATGCTGGTCTGTACATCCACACAGAAAAACAGTAATGTCTCATGACAACCAACTAGCCAGCCAACTCTCCACCTTCCTAAGATACCCTCACCCAAGCTGCCCCTCTCCTAACAGAGGCAGGGCAGGCACTTAAAACAAGCAGCTCCTAAGCTGAATCCCACTCCAGCTCAGGGGGCATCTAGTGATCAACCAGGAGCACTACTAAAGGCCATAACTGTACCCTACCCTACCCCTAATCCTACACAATTTAAGTAATTTAATTACCCCTGTAACCAATTCCCTTAAATGGACCTAAAGTGAATTAACTCCATCCAAGTAGTGCTGCTGGAGAAAGCACTAATCTCTGAAAAGATCAAACTTTGCTAATTTCAACATCTCTTTCTGTAGATAAGACTGAACACTTTGGCCTTTGGTCAAATGACTGGCTGAGAACTGAGAAAAGTGTTTTGTCAAAGACAGGTAAATATATTACTTTTTTTTTACATATTCCTTTTCAAGGGAGAGGGTGTGCAGATGTGTTGAACTGGAACACCAAGTAAAACTTTTTTTGTTTGCTTTAAATACAAGTGGGAGGCTTAGAAGTTCTGCCAGGCTTTCTATGCTTCCTTTGAGGTTGATTTTCAACACTTTCTGCCCAATGACTGTGGTCACTGAAAAAATGAAGTGGAGCAGATCCTGTATTTCAATAAGCCTTACAACAAAAAGCCTTGGTTTCCATGGTTTTCATAACTTTCCTTTGATAACATAGAATAACTTCCTGATTCTGATATTGTGATCAAATTTCAAATTACATTTGAGATTTATTTATTTATTTAACTCTTTGAGTCTAAAAGCTTTTTTAAATATATTGACTGCTGCGCAACCACAGTAAACCAAGTGAAACCTTTTAAAGTGATAAACAAAAGCTACAGAAAATTGGGTTGCTGCAAGCATTGACATGCATTCCCACACCTCAAGATAATAAAATCAAGTGTATAATGCTGCGCTCCCTTATTTCTCAATATTGTTGCATTAAATACACAGTGGTGGAACCCTCCCTTTTAATACCATCTACGTATATATTATGTTCTCAAATAAAATAAAAAAATATTGTGACTTTAAAAATAAAAATATTACAAATTATACAATATATAATTGCAATATGTGAATGATGGGGGGTCCCCCTCACTGGAATCTTAACTTTGCACTTGCAAAATATAGATGATAGTGATATCTTCAACAATTAACATAGTTTTTAAAATATATAATTGCAATATATTAGTGGTGGTGGTACTCCCTCAAAGTGGATGCCATATATCTGTGTAAGTGACACCCCTCAACACACAATATTGAACATAATATATAGTGGTTAACTGGGAACTGGAATTGGAGGTTTCGACCTTCATTGATTTGCAAAGTTATTAAAGGTAATAATTATTTTTTTGCACAATAGATTATATTGAAAAAAAAAAGCATAAGCGTAAAAACATAAAAAATACAAAGTATCCCAAAACCATACTAATTTTCCAACCCAGATTCTAGGTTTTGTGTGTCCTCCAAAGGGTCCCGCCTTCCATGCATATTACAGGAATTTATATAACACCAACAATATACACAGTGCTTTACATATTGTACGTTCACACCTGTCTCTTCCCTCGAGGAACTTACAATCTAAAGTCCCTACTTCACACGCCATGCTATATATAGTAGGCCTTGTTTTGAAGAGGAGCCAATTAACCTACCAGCTTGTCCTGTTACAAACTGCCTCCTTTTCATCTCCAGTAGTGGTACCCTTTCCTGCACGGAACAGAATTCCCATTCTGACACATTATTTGCAACACATATCTGTAAACCCAGGCTGAGTAATAATGCCCCCCCCCACTTCCCCAAGGAGTGGGGCTATGGCTCAAAGGAATAGTGTTTTGATGTAATCACTTAAAAACCCAGAACAGGAGCAGCTGAATGGGATTAGAGCCAAGGGTCTAAAGGATCTCACAAGGGAGAAGGTGATTAAATCTGCATTTTTTTTTATATGGGTATTGGTTATCTCTCGCCTCCCTGGATATCTCTCGCCTCCACTACTGAAACTCCCTCCTCATTGGCTTACCGTTAAATAGGTTATCCCCTACTCAATCCATCATGAATGTTGCTGCCAGATTTATCCACCTTACAAACCGCTCAGCGTCCGCTAACCCTCTCTGCCAATCCCATCATTACCTGCCACTCACCCAATGAATCAAATTCAAAATACTAACAATAACTTACAAAGCCATCCACAACTTGGCACCCAGCTACATCACTAACCCTGTCTCAAAATACCAACCCAATCATTCTCTACGCTCCTCACAAGACCTACTACTCTCTAGCTCCCTTGTCACCTCCTCCCACACTCACCTCTCCCATCCTTTGGCCTTCCCTACCCCAATCTGTCCGACTATCTCCAACTCTATCCACTTTGATTCCTGAAAACTATTCTCTTCAGAGAAGCCTATCCTGCCCCCACCTAATTACTGTACTTTCCTTTTCTTCATCAGCTCATCCTCCACAGGTATTACCTTTTGTATCATGACCCTCCCTTCTAGACTGTAAGCTCTAATGAGCAGGGCCCTCTGATTCCTCCTGTATTGAATTGTATTGTAACTGTACCATTTGCCCTAACATTGTATAGCGCTGCGCAAACTGTTGGCGCTATACAAATCTTGTATAATAATAATAAATAATAACAACAGTATTGGGTAGGTTTTAATTAAAAATTTTTTCATTATTGTTTATTTATTTTAACCAGGAGTCAGGTTCTAATTTAGCATAGCCTCACACATCTATCCCTTTGTTTGGAAATGATATGAGTGTTCTCACTAATAGGTGGTTATAAACAAGATATCTCCACCCTAAAGTGTTAAATTGAAACCATTACGCAAAAAGAAGGGAGGGGTCAAAAAGGATTTTCCTGGTTCCGTCAAAAAGCATTACAATCACATAAGATCAAAAAAGTCTTTATTACATTTATGAAAAAGGTATACAAATTATACACAATAAAATCAAGAGTTAAAATTGACCAATACAGTGGCTAAACTGTAGCTATAATATTATACCCATACTATTGAGCACAACATATAGTTGAGGTAATGTATACAGTTAGCCAGTACTCTTTGTTTGTATACAAGCATTATATTTTTTTGGTGTGAACAAAAAAATGAATATTTGTTCAGTTCAAAAATAATCTGAAATATGCTTTTTATAAAAATTTTAAGTGGTATAAATTATATCTTGCTGCTTTGTTTCAGTACTATTAGAAAATATTTTTTAGAATTTCCAAAACTTGCTCCAAGTGTAGATTTCATATACATAATACATAAACATTTCAGTGTTTACCAGTACATGCAAGTTTCAATATTCATGTTTAATAACTGTCAGTTGTTCTATTAGCATAAATGCCATTAGCATAAACGTCATTAAGCAAAATAGCCTCAAACTACCCTGAGAACATGAAAATTTGAAAGCAATATAGCCAATTATACAGATGAAAATGTAGCTATGTATAATGATGCATGCATATATTTAGACTTTACTATGCACCTATTTAAAAATAACGACAATATTTAATTGCCATGTCATTTATTGCATTTTTGCCCTGTACTGAGTACAGGAAATATGTGATGTGTGTAAAGTTTACACAGACTTTCTTTTAAAAAACTGTAAAATCATTATTGTCAATGAAGCACAGCCATTTGCAGGGAAAGGTTTGTGAGCAATACATACTTCCTTTAAGGTTACACTGCTGTTTTTTTTGCAGCAAGGCTTCCCTTAAAAAAGTGGACTTTTTTCAAGGGTGATATCTGTTTACATTTCTTTTGGGTTTTACATTTTTATGTTATGGGTGCTCAAAGTGCAGCATTCACTTATTACGAACCATCTATTCCTAAAGCTGCAAGAACATTGTGCACCTAAACCACCTCCAATTATATCGCTCACTATCAACACACCTCCACTCTGCCCACATATTAAATAAATTCAGATATACACTGGTTATGCCCATTATCACTGCAAGTGTCAGGAATAAGGTACCAGCCATTGGGCTTGGATTTGGTATTTGGTTAATGTGGGTGTGAATGGGCATATGCACAGAAGACAGATTGCTTGTTTGCCCACACTTATGAGCATGGGTGTATGCACACATGCACATGTACATGCAGGCGCTGCCGACATACAGCCTATTTAAACCTAAATATTGCACTAGTCTGGTGCCATATGGTTTTCAGCCCTGTCCATGTTATCCAGTTTTGATGCACATCCGTGATCCTGTTATCAACCTGGCTTTCACTCTCTGGCTCTTGCATTAGACTTACCTGCTCATTTTAGCTGTCTGCCTCCGCTACCGACCCCGACCTGGACTGACTACTAATCATGCTTTTGCTTAGTGACTCTGTACCTCGCTGTCCAATTGTTGCCAACCTCTGCTTGTTCCTGATCTGATTCTGTGTATGTACTGGTGTACACCATCCACGGAACTTGGTGCTACCACCAGTGCTTCACCAGCTGTACCTCTGCTTGTCCGATACCAGTGCTCTTAAGTTCCTGCTTTTGCCTTTGTTTCGCCCCTGCAGTCCCTGTCTCACTATCCAGGGTTGCTCAGACAGGAACCGTGCAAGAGGCCACCCTTGTCATCTCAGGCTCCACATATAGGTACATGACAGAAAGACTGAGTACGGCAACAAGATACAAAGTAGTTATATTGCATCAGCAAGGTCTCTCCCAGGCAAAGATTTCAAAGCAAAATGGGGTTTCTGTTCAAGCTCTTTTGAAGAAGCACAACAAGCAACACTGAAAACGGTAGACGCAGGGGTCAGCCAAGGAAACTTAATGCAACAGGTGAAAGTCACACAATCCTTACTTCCCTTCGACATCAAAAGTTGTCCAGCAGTGCCATCAGCACAGAACTGGTGGAAACCAGTGGGACCCAGGTATACCCATCTACTGTCTGGAGGCGACTGTCCAGAAATGATCTTCATGGAATAATTGTGCACAAAAAGCCATGCCTCTGTCTTGGAAACAAGCCTAAGCGACTCAACTATGCACAAAAGCATAGGAACTGGGGTGCATAAAAAGTGCTCTGGATTGATAAGTCAATATTCAACATTTTTATTTTTTGAAATAACAAACAATCTCTATACTTAACTGCTCTGTGCAATGGAATCATCTATCGAGGCCGCTGGACCAGCTAATCGGCTCCCAGTGTGTCCAATCACAGCGGGAGCGGCGCTCTGGTGGTGCGCACACACTCTACACCGGATGCACAAAATCATGTACAGGTACATGATTTTGCGCAGCCAATGCAGTGGAAGCAAGCTTTGCCAGGAGTTGGGCTGTATCTGCTTGTCACCCATTCCATCGCCACTGTCTTCCTTGCTCCTCCCTCACTCGGCCGCCTGTCCAATCCGACACTCCTCCTCCCATTTGTTTCCGCCCAAACCCCACCCACACCACAGGCCCCTGCATGCAATACCTGTACTGTGCTCAGCCTACCTGTGGAGACCAGCCTGAGGGGGGAAGCTTAATTGGTGAGCTATCTGCACTCTGCCCAAGCCCCTGCTCTCCCCCGACCTCCTTTTGCTTTGCCTCTTCTTTGCATTCTCATTTCTTGCTCCCCCTGTGCAAACTACGGGGAGTTGTGCAAGCTGGTGGGGATTGTGCAGACTTTGGTTGGGGGAGTTGTGTAAACTGAGGGGGGATTGTGCCGACTAAGGGGAGGGGGGGGGATTGTGCAGACTGGGGGAGAGGGATTGTGCAGACTAGGGGAAGGGGGATTGTGAAAGCTGGGGGGGGGGTTGTGCAAACTAGGGGGAGGGGGGATTGTGGAGACTAGGGGGAGGGGGGAATGTGCAGACTGGGGGGGATTGGATTGTGCAAACTGGGGAGGATGTGCAGACTGGGGGTGGAAGGGATTGTGCCGACTAGGGGGAGGGGGGGATTGTGCAGACTGGGGGAGAGGGATTGTGCAGACTAGGGGAGGGGGATTGTGAAAACTGGGGGGGGGGATTGTGCAAACTAGGGGGAGGGGGATTGTGGAGACTAGGGGGAGGGGGAATGTGCAGAATAAGGGGGATTGGATTGTGCAAACTGGGGAGGATGTGCAGACTGGGGGTAGAAGGGATTGGGCAGACTGGGGGGAATTGTGCAGACTGGGGCTAGGAGCGATTGGGCAGACTGGGGGGAATTGTGCAGATATGGGGGGGGTTGTGCAGACTGGGGGTAGGAGGGATTGGGCAGACTGGGAGGAATTGTGCTGAATGAGAGGGGGTGGAGAACTGAGAGCAGCGTAGAGGAGGAAACTTCAACTCCCAGAGTTCTGGAGGCAGGCAAAGCAGGGTGCACCAGGGAGTCGGGACGCATGTGACTGGCAGAGTCTGTGGGGCTGGACGCTGGCTACAACAACTTGACCCAGGACCAGGAGCATCACCCTCCAGGAGGCCATGCAAGGACCTGCTGAGCTGCCATCGCTGAGTTGAGAGACCTTGACACAGATGACCCCCACATCAGGCTGCATTGATAGGCACTGGTGAAGCTGCATTTATGGGCACTGGTGATGCTGCATTCATGGGCACTGGTGAGGCCTGAGCTGATGGGCACTGATCAGGCTGCACTGATCAGGCTAAATTGAGGGACACTGGTGAGGCTGCATTGATGGACACTGGTGAGGCTGCATTGATGGGCACTGATCAGGCTGCATTGATGGACACTGGTGAGGCTGCACTGCTGGGCACTGATGAGTTTGCATTGATAGGCACTGGTGAAGCTGCATTTATGGGCACTGGTGATGCTGCATTCATGGGCACTGGTGAGGCCTGAGCTGATGGGCACTGATCAGGCTTCACTGATCAGGCTAAATTGAGGGACACTGGTGAGGCTGCATTGATGGACACTGGTGAGGCTGCATTGATGGACACTGGTGAGGCTGCATTGATGGGCACTGATCAGGCTGCATTGATGGGCACTGATCAGGCTGCATTGATGGACACTGGTGAGGCTGCACTGCTGGGCACTGATGAGGCTGCATTTATGGGCACTGGTGAGGCTGCATTGATGGGCACTGGTGATGCTGCATTGATGGGCACTGATCAGGGGGCATTGATGGGCACGAGTGAGGCTGTCATGATGGACAATGATAAGGCTGAGCTGATGGGCACTGTTGAGGCGGCCCGGCTGCACGAAACAACTTACCTGTATGTCGCTTTGTTCAGTATCCTCTGGGGGCACGCATGCTGCTTGGACAGAGGGGGAGCCAATCAGCGGGTCTGGGGCGGCCACTTGCAATCTTTCCCCAGAGAGGCAGATCGCCGTTCTAACAGGGGAGAACATAGAGATTGTGTGTTCCCGCTAAGCATGAACACGGATCTCTGTGTTCTCCCAGTCAGAGCAACCCCCACACAGTTAGTAAGCAACCCCCTAACCCTTTGATTGGCCCTGGTGTTAACCCCTTCCCTGCCAGTGTCATTAGTACCATAAAAGTGCATATTTTTAGCAATGATCACTGTATTAGTGTCACTGGTCCTCAAAATAAGTGTCCACAGTGTCAGTTAGGTGTCCGATTTGTCCGCTAAAAATCACTGATTGCCGCCATTACTAGTAAAAAAGAAAGAAATTCCATAAAAATATTCCATCATTTGTAGACACTATAACTTTTGCGCAAACCAATCAATATACATTTATTGGGATTTTTTTCCCCCAAAATATCTAGCAGAATACATATTGGCCTAAATTGATGAAGAAATTCGATTTTTTCCAATTTTTTATTGGATATGTATTATAGCAGAAAGTTAAAAATATATATATTTTTTCAAAATTTTGGTCTATTTTTGTTTATAGTGCAAAAAATTTAAACGCAGAGGTGATCAAATACCACCAAAAGAAATATCTCAGGAATGATGAGCCCTGTCTTTATACTCTTTTTAATTTCCCTCCTCCCGTTTCTTCTTCCTTTTTCCTTTTCTTTTCTACAAACCCAACAAGCACTCTGTCAGGGCTGGGCCCAGCCCCTCCTTCTCTGGGCTGGCTGCTCAGCTGTCGGCTAATTGCCAGCTCCTATCTCTCCACAGTGACTCACCTGTTGATGATCCTGCTCGTCGGTCCTGCCTACTTAAAGCTGTCCAGTCCAGATGATCTCTGCCTTCGTGTTGTTCACATCTCTAGAGACGCTCTCCTGTGTTCCTGTTAAAGACTTGCTTGGCTGACATTCCTTCTGGCTCCCTGACGTTTTGGCTTGTCTGAATATACGTTACAGTTCCTGAACTCTGGCTATGTTTTGACTACGTTTACTCTGTTTAACTTTTTTTATTATGAATCAGTCTGATTCATGGTTTCTGACAGTAGGCGAATGCCATGAATTCAGAAGATGCAGTCAATCCACTTGTTGGTAATATTTTTTTCAGATTGGATGAGCAGTATCACCGCATGGATCAGTTTGCCATGGTGCTACAAATGCACCTACAAAAGTCACACGGCTCACCTGGAATCTCCCACTGTGGTCAGGGCCGGACTGGCCTACCGGGATACCGGGATATTTCCCGGTAGGCTGCCTGCCCTGGGGCCGCTTTGCGGCTACAGTGCTCCCCTGTCCCCACTCTCATGCGCCTGTAATCTCGGAGCTGGCCGGGTCAGTGTTCTGCGGCCGCGCACTGCGCTGTAACACGGTCCCGCCCCCCTAGAACGGCTCGTGTGATAGTAGATAGAATCAGTGTTCCACCTATCACACAGCTGGTCTAGGGGGGCGGGACCGTGTTACAGCGCGGTGCGCGGCCGCAGAACACAGACCCGGCGAGCTCCGAGATCACAGGAGGAGAGATCATGGCTGTGAGTACAGCCCTAACTGTGTGCCTGGATAGGGGGATCAGCAGGGGGGCGGCATATAGAGGAAATTAGCTTTCTATATTCCTCCATGCAGCCGCTGAATGCTTGGAGGAGGGAGAGGAGGAGAATCAAGCATTCAGCGGCTGCATGGAGGAATATAGAAAGCTCATTTCCTCTATATGCCGCCCCCCTGCTGATCCCCCTATCCAACTTCTTTTACTGCCCCCCCTTCTCCTTGTGCTCCCCCCAGTGCTCTCCTCCCCCACCACACTCTCCACTGTCTCCAGCCCCCCCCAGTTCTCTCAACCCCTGTTCTTTCTGCCTCCCCTGCTCTCCAGCTCTCCCCAACCTTGTCTAGCCCCCACCCCAGTGGTCTCCACCCCCACAGTGCTCTCCAGCCCCCCCACCCCCCACAGTGCTGTCCAGCCCCCCCCCCCCATATTACCCACCCCCCACAGTGGTCTCAAGCCCCCCCGTGCTCCCCACCCCCCACAGTGCTGTCCAGCCCCCCCGTGCTTTCCACCCCACAGTGCTGTCCAGCCCCCACCCCACCCCCCCACAGTGCTGTCCAGCCCCCCACCCCATTGCTCTCCACCCCCCACAGTGCTCTCCAGCCCCCCCCCACCCCTGTTCTTTCTACCCCCGGTGCTCTCCCCATCATTCTCCAGCCCCCCCCATGCTCCCCAGCCCCCCGTGCTCCCCACCCCTGTTCTTCCTGCCCCCGGTGCTCTCCCCATCATTCTCCCCACCCCCCCCCCCCCCACAGTGCTCTTCAGCCCCCCCATGCTCCCCAGCCCCCCGTGCTCCCCACCCCTGTTCTTTCTGCCCCCGGTGCTCTCCGACTCCAGCCCCCCCCCACAGTGCTGTCCAGCCCCCCCACAATGCTGTCCAGCCCCCGTGCTCCCCACCCCTGTTCTTTCTGCCCCCAGTGCTCTCCAGCTCTCCCCATCAGTCTCCAGCTCCCACCACAGTGCTCTCCACCCCCCACATTGCTCTCCAGCCCCCTGTGCTCCCCACCCCCACAGTGCTCTCTAGCCCCCCCCCGTGCTCCCCACCCATCACAGTGCTGTCCAGCCCCCCGTGCTCCCCACCCCTGTTCTGTCTGCCCCCGGTGCTCTCCAGCTTTCCCCATCAGTCTCCAGCTCCCACCACAGTGCTCTCCACCCCCCACAGTGCTCTCCACCCCCCACTCCAGTGCTCTCCACCCCCCACAGTGCTCTCCAGCCCCCACCCCCATGCTCCCCACCCCCACAGTGCTGTCCAGCCCCCCGTGCTCCCCACCCCTGTTCTGTCTGCCCCCCGGTGCTCTCCAGCTCTCCCCATCAGTCTCCAGCTCCCCCACAGTGCTCTCCACCCCCCACAGTGCTCTCCACCCCCCACAGTGCTCTCCAGCCCCCACCCCCATGCTCCCCACCCCCACAGTGCTCCCCACCCCCCACCCCAGTGCTCCCCACCCCCCACAGTGCTGTCCAGCCCCCACCCCATTGCTCTCCACCCCCCACAGTGCTCTCCAGCCCCCCCACCCCTCTTCTTTCTACCCCTGGTGCTCTCCAGCTCTCCCCATCATTCTCCAGCCCCCACCCCAGTGCTCTCCACCCCCCACAGTGCTCTTCAGCCCCCCCCCATGCTCCCCAGCCACCCCGTGCTCCCCACCCCTGTTCTTTCTGCCCCCCGTGCTCTCCGACTCCAGCCCCCCCCCCACAGTGCTGTCCAGCCCCCCCACAGTGCTGTCCAGCCCCCCGTGCTCCCCACCCCTGTTCTTTCTGCCCCCAGTGCTCTCCAGGTCTCCCCATCAGTCTCCAGCTCCCACCACAGTGCTCTCCCCCCCCCACATTGCTCTCCAGCCCACTGTGCTCCCCACCCCCACAGTGCTCTCAGGCCCCCCGTGCTCCCCACCCCTCACAGTGCTGTCCAGCCCCCCGTGCTCCCCACCCCTGTTCTGTCTGCCCCCAGTGCTCTCCAGCTCTCCCCATCAGTCGCCAGTTCCCACCACAGTGCTCTCCACCCCCCACAGTGCTCTCCACCCCCCACAGTGCTCTCAGGCCCCCCGTGCTCCCCACCCCTCACAGTGCTGTTCAGCCCCCACCCCATTGCTCTCCACCCCCCCACGTGCTCTCCAGCCCCCCCACCCCTGTTCTTTCTACCCCCGGTGCTCTCCAGCTCTCCCCATCATTCTCCAGCCCCCACCCCAGTGCTCTTCACCCCCCACAGTGCTCTTCAGCCCCCCCGTGCTCCCCAGCCCCCCGTGCTCCCCACCCCTGTTCTTTCTGCCCCCGGTGCTCTCCGACTCCAGCCCCCCGCCCACAGTGCTGTCCAGCCCCCCCCCCAGTGCTGTCCAGCCCCCCGTGCTCCCCACCCCTGTTCTTTCTGCCCCCAGTGCTCTCCAGCTCTCCCCATCAGTCTCCAGCTCCCACCACAGTGCTCTCCACCCCCCACATTGCTCTCCAGCCCCCTGTGCTCCCCACCCCCACAGTGCTCTCCAGCCCCCCGTGCTCCCCACCCCCACAGTGCTGTCCAGCCCCCGTGCTCCCCACCCCTGTTCTGTCTGCCCCCGGTGCTCTCCAGCTCTCCCCATCAGTCTCCAGCCCCCACCACAGTGCTCTCCAGCCCCCCCCCAGTGCTCTCCACCCCCCACAGTGCTCTCCAGCCCCCAGTGCTCTCCCCCCCCACAGTGCTCTCCAGCCCCCACCCCCATGCTCCCCACCCCCACAGTGCTGTCCAGCCCCCACCCCAGTGCTCCCCACCCCCCACAGTGCTGTCCAGCCCCCCCCCCCCCATTGCTCTCCACCCCCCACAGTGCTCTCCATCCTCCCCCCCACCCCTGCTCTCCACCCCCCACGGTGCTCTTCAGCCCCCCCCAGCTCCCCCCACCCCGTGCTCCCCACCCCTGTTCTTTCAGCCCCCCGTGCTCTCCAGTGCTCTCCCCCCCCCACAGTGCTCTTCAGCCCCCCCCATGCTCCCCAGCCACCCCGTGCTCCCCACCCCTGTTCTTTCTGCCCCCAGTGCTCTCCAGCTCTCCCCATCAGTCTCCAGCTCCCACCACAGTGCTTTCCACCCCCCCACATTGCTCTCCAGACCCCTGTGCTCCCCACCCCCACAGTGCTCTCAGGCCCCCCGTGCTCCCCACCCCTCACAGTGCTGTCCAGCCCCCCGTGCTCCCCACCCCTGTTCTGTCTGCCCCCAGTGCTCTCCAGCTCTCCCCATCAGTCTCCAGTTCCCACCACAGTGCTCTCCACCCCCACAGTGCTCTTCACCCCCCACAGTGCTCCCCACCCCTCACAGTGCTGTCCAGCCCCCCGTGCTCCCCACCCCTGTTTTGTCTGCCCCCAGTGCTCTCCAGCTCTCCCATCAGTCTCCAGCTCCCACCACAGTTCTCTCCACCCCCCACAGTGCTCTCCAGCCCCCTCCCCACCCCCACAGTGCTCTCAGGCCCCCCGTGCTCCCCACCCCCCACAGTGCTCTCCAGCCCCCCGTGCTCCCCACCCCCACAGTGCTTTCCAGCCCCCACCCCAGTGCTCTCCACCCCCCACAGTGCTCTTCAGCACCCCCGTATATATATATATGTATATATATATATATATATATATATATATATATATAAATATATAAAGCCCTATGTGATGTCATATCTGTCTTTTCTGTATATAATACAGTCTTCAAATGTGCTTTAAAATGTATGGTTTTCCCTTTCATGAACCAGAAAATGATGACGTTATGCTGTTGCGCTGGTATAATAATGCTGTGGGGCTGGTATGAAATTTTTTCCAGGGCTGAATTTTATTCCCAGTCCGGACCTGACTGTGGCTGCTCTGGTACAACCTGTGTTGCAGACTGTCCCTGCTGTTGCTCCAACACCTGCCTTGAGTATTACCTCCATAAGAGGTATGTATGGTTCCGCTCCGCTTCCCCAGCAATTTGGGGGCGATCCAGTCCAATGCAGAGGGTTTCTCAACCAGGTTAAGATATACTTTGAGATGCTGCCCCAGGCGTTCCCCACGGACAGAAGCAAAGTAGGTTTCATGATATCTTTGCTTTCTGAGAGAGCATTGGCCTGGGAAAACCCTCTATGAGAGATGCAAAAACCTGTTGTCTTGAGTTACCCTGTGGCTTTTTTTAAAAGGGTATTTGATGTTCCCGCACGCTCTGATTCTTCTGTCAAGTGCCTCATGTCCATCAAACAGAGTATGAGAACAGTTGCCGATTACGCCATTGAATTCCGTACTCTTGATCCTGCCTTCTTAAAGCTGTCCAGTCCAGATGATCTCTGCCTTCACCTTGGTCACATCTCTAGAGACGCTCTCCTGTGTTCCTGTTTGTTCCACTCACCATACTGTATCTATACTTTGGGCAGGGAGTGTCTTAAGACTACAGAACATCTCCACTTCTCCTTTTCTCTATAACCTAAGGGAGAGGTGTTCTTTACTTCATGGATATAGAAACACTGTAACATAAAAGTGTAGTACAGGCAGAGAGCACAAGATTATGTCAGCCCACAACAGGTACTGTTTGTGCTTATCAAACAAATATAATGAAGCATTTCATGCATGAAGCATGGTATAGTTAACAGACCAAAATGGAGCAAGTACGAAAATGACTCTTTAATAAACTTTTAAAGACACATTTGTTGGAACAAAGATCATTTTAAAAATATCTGTTAACCTTACTATCTAATCTGAATAAATCTTTCTATAGTAAAGTCTTGCTGCAATAGGAAACTATACATTATGATTGCTCTCTGTACTGCCCTATAAAACATATGAGGCTTGATTTATTAAAGCCTTAGGACTCTAAGCAGAATTGAAGAGGATGAAGGAGTGTGGCAGTATAATCTAAAAAATATGCACTTAATACTTGCATGTTATGGCAAACTTACCTCTGTGTTTGCTGTGTTCCAGAAATAACAGCTCACTGCTCTCTCTCCACTGAAAACTGAAGCTGAAGCTTCACAGCTTCACAGCCAGGGACTTCCTCCTTTGGCCACAGGCATGATGTAACTCCAAACTTTATATGTAATGGAGTTGCCCTTTCCTAGTACAAGGATCCACTCCTCTGCATCTTACAGATACCTGTTGTTTAAAGCCAAAGTGTTTAAAGCACAGCCAAAATCAATAACTTAAAAATGAAAATCATAGGTGTGCGCAGCCTATTGCATTAGGGTGTGCACCCCAAAGCTCAAACACATGTGTGCGTGTGTGTGTATGTATGTGTAATAAATACATGCACACACTTATAAATAAGTGTAATTATAAATAAAAAAAATTTTTGTTTTCATATTAACATTTTTTTTAGGAGCCCCATTTGGGGGATTTGGTGAAGTATCTGCAGGGGGAATCTGCATTGCACAGGGTGATTAGGGTGTACCCAGGCACAGCTGGCACACCACCGTGCATGCCTATAGTGAAAATCCTTCTTCTTGTCCACCCACCATAAACCTCCAGTGTGGAAGGGGTTAATGCAACTAAGGAGCTGTCACAGGCTCTCATCAAGCCTAAGCTACTGGTAGCTGTACCATTCATAGAAGCTGTAGTACAGTTTTCATGAAAGAAACAGGATCTATGAATTGAGGGGATGGATCTATCAATCATCCATCCATCCTCCATTCTTAGATTGTATTCTAACTGAAGAGGAATCAGCACAAGGGACATATTTCACTGACTGTAAGTTATGTCATCTGTGATGATTTTTCTATTTGTGAGAAAAATGTGAAAAAAAAAAAGCTGTTTTAGTAAAAAAATATACTATCAAACGGAGATAAGATATTCGTGGCAAACATACAAAGTCTCCTGTATCAAACATATATGTGGATTTTTTTCAGGGTAAAGTTCCACTTTAAACATCCAATCATTTGCAGGAGAATTTGGAGAAATAGAACTAGTTCACATTAAAAATTGGGCTCATGTTTTGGCCTGGTAATTACTGTAATAAAGCACATTCTATCTAAATGTAGTCAGCAAAACCATGTATTTATAAATAAGATAATGCAGCAAGTTTGTCTTAAGGTTACAAGTTTCATTTAGATAACCAGAATAAATGCACTGTTTATATTTGCATAATTATTTTGAAATGTGTAAGATAATTGCCTTTATGTCATTACTGCTAGGCACAGAGCAACATAAGCTGAAACAGAAGGAAAGACCAACTGTGTGAACTAAATAACCTTTTTCATAGTTCAAATGAGTCTTCTTGGCCATCTGCCTATTGTGCTTAAAACAACTCAAGTTAAAACACAAATTTTCTAAAGGCAGCTACGGGAAAACACATATAGTACAAGGGACTCTAGTAGAGATTAATTATATTTCTAGGCAAAGTATGTAAAATAATAAACAGATGCCCTATATCTCTTCCAATATCATATGCCACCCTCCCTTATCTATTTTTAGTAATGTACAAAGCAATATTTGACATTATTGCTTTACAAAGCAGCAACATTTGACAAACATGGTGAAATGTTCAGAGCTGTGATGGGATACCATCGAAACAAGGAAGGGATCCCACATATGCTCATCGCTTCACTTGTATTGATGACATGTGCCCTTTGATATCAATGATGTTAAGAAGTCACTGCCTACAGGTTGCCTGGGGATAAGATAGCTTCTTCTATGTTGTACTCACTTTAAAATCTATGCATGGTTGTGGAGGCAAAGATGCATGGATCATTGAGACCAGGGGTCTCCAAACTTTTCCAACGTTGGCTAGATTTCTGTCCTTCAGACTTTAGGGGGCTGGATTGTGGCCAGTGGAGGTAGAAAATGTCCTGGCCCCAGCATCAGTGAGGGTAAACATGGCCCATTGTTAGGTGTTAGGGGGAGGATTAGTGTCTTATATCATTTAGAAGAAAAGTGCCCCAAAGTCCAGATAAAGGCTAGCAAATGGATGCATCCGGCCCTTGGGCTACAGATTGGAGACCCCTGATTTAGACCAACAGCAATTTATCACGATCAAACTATATTAAAATACTCTATCTACTCTATAACTATGTAGGACCCATATCCTGATTCTGTTTTATATCAGTACTCGAACCTGCTGACACGTACATTGTGGGTGAGCCTGACGTGCAGAGGGAGACCTCTCGTACAGCCCTGGTTCCTGGATCACTGGAGTTGGGAACAGTGACCGTAGGAGCACAGTGAGGTAGGAGTGCCTGCAGAGTTCTCTGGAGCTGGAGATGATGACCACTGGGAGGTGCTGGAACCGGCTGGGGTGCTGGGGATGCAGGTCGGCTGGATGCTGGTGAGCAGGATGCAGGTCAGCTGGATGCAGGTGCACAGGATGCAGGTCAGCTGGATGCAGGTGCGCCAAGGAGCAACAAGCGCATGCAGGTGCGCACGACTGGTAGCGGATGTAGGTCAGCTGGATGCAGGTTCACCAGGGAGCAACAAGCGCATGCAAATGCGCACGGCAGGCAGGAGCAAGGTCAGACAAGCCGGGTCATACACAGTGGATCAGTTTAGACAGAATCGGCAGGCAAGGGATGGTCAGAGTCCAGGCTGGTAGGCAATGGCCGGTCAGGTAGGCAGGTAAACAAAGCAAGGTCAAATGGAAGCCAGATGTCAGGAGTGGAGACAGCAGCGAGGTCAGGAAGATATGAGATCAGATGCAGATACAGGAGCAGGTCACAGGAAAAGCTGCAGATCAAACAGCAAGAGCTGAACAGTGGGAGCCCCTTTTAAAGGCCCACTGGTGCCAAAGCCACGTTACTGTGTGCGCGTGCACGATCTCTGTGATTGGCGCATGCGCATTGGCGCACATCTGTTAGCTGCTGGGCACCTGTTGGCCGGGATGCGCCTAAGCCCTGCTGCAGGTCTAGAAGCCGTATGTCCATGACACCTGCTGTAATGATGATCAGTCTAAAATTTTAATACATGATTATTTTATGCTCTAATAGAAGGCTATTCAAAACTCTTAAGAAGTCCTCCACCAACATACTGTACAGTATATTGAGGTAACAAAGCACAAGAAGATATGTGGAATCCCACTGACACTGCCTCCCCAAATAACAACTGTCAAGGCAAAGAAGAATTTCTGATTTAGTGATGATTTGATATTGGAAGTTCCAGGTCTGAGCTCTTTACCTCATTGGGTTCCCAGAGTGAATTGTGAGCATTTCAACCCTTGCTTCAAATTTCACTGTGTGCCACCTCGAAAGAAAAATAATTTCATGATTGTTTGGAAATAAAGAATTTGGAAACTGTGATAGAAATGTTTAACTGGTCAATATTATGAGTTGCCTGTCTATACAATTTCCAAGGCAATTTGGTGAGCCAACCAGGAAGGATTCACAGGGGTGATATGGTAACTTCTGATTCTCTGCTGGAAAGATAAGCCCTTTGTTTACTTACATTTGAGTTATCAGACTTTCTTGATCCAGTAAGGAATTTTCAGAACAAAGAGTACCTATTTTACCCCCCTTAGTGAAACTGTATTGATTGGTGGTTATATGTTATATTGTCACTGTGTACTGTGCATCAGATTATTTTAGATAAGAAACAGAACAATAGTGCTGTCAACAGATTATATGAAGCACACATCTGCTGTAATATTTGTTTAGAGGCAAGAGGGTATAGGCACAAGTAGAGAAGAGGGAAGACTGGCCAGTCGTTATGGGCAATAGGTTAAGTTTAGGAATGAAGGGTAACAGACCCTGAGAAAATGTACAGTGCAAGAGGAGCGCTGGAGAATATGAGCTGGAGGTATGGTTCTGACTAGGGATGGGCCCGGTGCTCGATGCGAACCCACGTTCGCATCGAGCACCGGGCGTTCGCTCGCTCGGCGAGCCCAGAACTATTTTGGCCGCCCGCATCACGTGGGTGTGTGGCGCGCGGCCCCGCAATGCATTGCGGCCGGCGCGGCCGACGCAGTGCATTGCTGGCTGATGATTGGCCAAGCATGCACTGTGACCCCGCATGCTTGGCCAATCACAGCCCCGGAAACTCGAAGAGCCATAATTGGCTACAGGCAGGACGCCTGTAGCCAATTACAGCTCAGGGGCTGTAGTACACGCCCCCCCCTATAAAACGCCGCCACGCCGTCTGCGCCGGTCACATGCTGTTCCGGAGCAGATTGAGCAGGCTGATTCTGTGACACTCTGCTGCATTTAGATAGTTAGAGAGATTCACTTACAGAGATTGAGTTAGATAGATTCAGTTACAAAGATTGATTGAGAAAGAGGGGCTTGTAGTGTGCTCGTGGCAGGCAGGCAGAGCTACTATATTTTGTTACCAGAAGCACCTATAGGACTTGTAGTGTGTTCGTGGCAGGCAGGCAGAGCTCCTATATTTTGTTACCAGAAGCACCTATAGGACTTGTAGTGTGTTCGTGGCAGGCAGGCAGAGCTCCTATATTTTGTTACCAGAAGCACCTATAGGACTTGTAGTGTGTTCGTGGCAGGCAGGCAGAGCTCCTATATTTTGTTACCAGAAGCACCTATAGGACTTGTAGTGTGTTCGTGGCAGGCAGGCAGAGCTCCTATATTTTGTTACCAGAAGCACCTATAGGACTTGTAGTGTGTTCGTGGCAGGCAGGCAGAGCTCCTATATTTTGTTCCCAGAGGCACCTATAGGACTTGAAGTGTGTTAGTCCCATTACACACACAGAGCTATATTTTCTTCCCAGAAGCACCTATAGGACTTGAAGTGTGTTAGTCCCATTACACACACAGAGCTATATTTTCTTCCCAGAAGCACCTATAGGACTTGAAGTGTGTTAGTCCCATTACACACACAGAGCTATATTTTGTTCCCAGAAGCACCTATAGGACTTGAAGTGTGTTAGTCCCATCACACACACAGAGCTATATTTTCTTCCCAGAAGCACCTATAGGACTTGAAGTGTGTTAGTCCCATCACACACACAGAGCTATATTTTCTTCCCAGAAGCACCTATAGGACTTGAAGTGTGTTAGTCCCATCACACACACAGAGCTATATTTTGTTCCCAGAGGCACCTATAGGACTTGAAGTGTGTTAGTCCCATTACACACACAGAGCTATATTTTCTTCCCAGAAGCACCTATAGGACTTGAAGTGTGTTAGTCCCATTACACACACAGAGCTATATTTTCTTCCCAGAAGCACCTATAGGACTTGAAGTGTGTTAGTCCCATTACACACACAGAGCTATATTTTCTTCCCAGAAGCACCTATAGGACTTGAAGTGTGTTAGTCCCATCACACACACAGAGCTATATTTTCTTCCCAGAAGCACCTATAGGACTTGAAGTGTGTTAGTCCCATTACACACACAGAGCTATATTTTGTTCCCAGAAGCACCTATAGGACTTGAAGTGTGTTAGTCCCATCACACACACAGAGCTATATTTTCTTCCCAGAAGCACCTATAGGACTTGAAGTGTGTTAGTCCCATTACACACACAGAGCTATATTTTCTTCCCAGAAGCACCTATAGGACTTGAAGTGTGTTAGTCCCATTACACACACAGAGCTATATTTTGTTCCCAGAAGCACCTATAGGACTTGAAGTGTGTTAGTCCCATTACACACACAGAGCTATATTTTCTTCCCAGAAGCACCTATAGGACTTGAAGTGTGTTAGTCCCATCACACACACAGAGCTATATTTTGTTCCCAGAAGCACCTATAGGACTTGAAGTGTGTTAGTCCCATTACACACACAGAGCTATATTTTCTTCCCAGAAGCACCTATAGGACTTGAAGTGTGTTAGTCCCATTACACACACAGAGCTATATTTTGTTCCCAGAAGCACCTATAGGACTTGAAGTGTGTTAGTCCCATCACACACACAGAGCTATATTTTGTTCCCAGAAGCACCTATAGGACTTGAAGTGTGTTAGTCCCATCACACACACAGAGCTATATTTTGTTCCCAGAAGCACCTATAGGACTTGAAGTGTGTTAGTCCCATCACACACACAGAGCTATATTTTGTTCCCAGAAGAACCTATAGGACTTGAAGTGTGTTAGTCCCATCACACACACAGAGCTATATTTTGTTCCCAGAAGCACCTATAGGACTTGAAGTGTGTTAGTCCCATTACACACACAGAGCTATATTTTGTTCCCAGAAGCACCTATAGGACTTGAAGTGTGTTAGTCCCATCACACACACAGAGCTATATTTTCTTCCCAGAAGCACCTATAGGACTTGAAGTGTGTTAGTCCCATCACACAGAGCTCCTCTATTTTCTTTGCAGAAGCACCCATAGGACTTCTAGTGTGTTAGTGGCATCACACAGAGCTCCTATATATTCTTCTCAGCAGCACCCACAGGACTTCTAGTGTGTTAGTGGCATCACACAGAGCTCCTCTATTTTCTTTGCAGAAGCACCCACAGGACTTCTAGTGTGTTAGTGGCATCACACAGAGCTCCTATATATTCTTCTCAGCAGCACCCACAGGACTTCTAGTGTGTTAGTGGCATCACACAGAGCTCCTCTATTTTCTTTGCAGAAGCACCCACAGGACTTCTAGTGTGTTAGTGGCATCACACAGAGCTCCTCTATTTTCTTTGCATAAGCACCCAAAGGACTTCTAGTGTGTTAGTGGCATCACACAGAGCTCCTCTATTTTCTTTGCAGAAGCACCCATAGGACTTCTAGTGTGTTAGTGGCATCACACAGAGCTCCTATATATTCTTATCAGCAGCACCCACAGGACTTCTAGTGTGTTAGTGGCATCACACAGAGCTCCTCTATTTTCTTTGCATAAGCACCCACAGGACTTCTAGTGTGTTAGTGGCATCACACAGAGCTCCTCTATTTTCTTTGCAGAAGCACCCACAGGACTTCTAGTGTGTTAGTGGCATCACACAGAGCTCCTCTATTTTCTTTGCAGAAGCACCCACAGGACTTCTAGTGTGTTAGTGGCATCACACAGAGCTCCTCTATTTTCTTTGCAGAAGCACCCACAGGACTTCTAGTGTGTTAGTGGCATCACACAGAGCTCCTCTATTTTCTTTGCAGAAGCACCCATAGGACTTCTAGTGTGTTAGTGGCATCACACAGAGCTCCTCTATTTTCTTTGCATAAGCACCCACAGGACTTCTAGTGTGTTAGTGGCATCACACAGAGCTCCTCTATTTTCTTTGCAGAAGCACCCATAGGACTTCTAGTGTGTTAGTGGCATCACACAGAGCTCCTCTATTTTCTTTGCAGAAGCACCCACAGGACTTCTAGTGTGTTAGTGGCATCACACAGAGCTCCTCTATTTTCTTTGCAGAAGCACCCACAGGACTTCTAGTGTGTTAGTGGCATCACACAGAGCTCCTCTATTTTCTTTGCAGAAGCACCCACAGGACTTCTAGTGTGTTAGTGGCATCACACAGAGCTCCTCTATTTTCTTTGCATAAGCACCCACAGGACTTCTAGTGTGTTAGTGGCATCACACAGAGCTCCTCTATTTTCTTTGCAGAAGCACCCATAGGACTTCTAGTGTGTTAGTGGCATCACACAGAGCTCCTATATATTCTTCTCAGCAGCACCCACAGGACTTCTAGTGTGTTAGTGGCATCACACAGAGCTCCTCTATTTTCTTTGCAGAAGCACCCACAGGACTTCTAGTGTGTTAGTGGCATCACACAGAGCTCCTCTATTTTCTTTGCATAAGCACCCACAGGACTTCTAGTGTGTTAGTGGCATCACACAGAGCTCCTCTATTTTCTTTGCAGAAGCACCCATAGGACTTCTAGTGTGTTAGTGGCATCACACAGAGCTCCTCTATTTTCTTTGCAGAAGCACCCACAGGACTTCTAGTGTGTTAGTGGCATCACACAGAGCTCCTCTATTTTCTTTGCAGAAGCACCCACAGGACTTCTAGTGTGTTAGTGGCATCACACAGAGCTCCTCTATTTTCTTTGCAGAAGCACCCACAGGACTTCTAGTGTGTTAGTGGCATCACACAGAGCTCCTCTATTTTCTTTGCAGAAGCACCCACAGGACTTCTAGTGTGTTAGTGGCATCACACAGAGCTCCTCTATTTTCTTTGCATAAGCACCCACAGGACTTCTAGTGTGTTAGTGGCATCACACAGAGCTCCTCTATTTTCTTTGCAGAAGCACCCACAGGACTTCTAGTGTGTTAGTGGCATCACACAGAGCTCCTCTATTTTCTTTGCATAAGCACCCACAGGACTTCTAGTGTGTTAGTGGCATCACACAGAGCTCCTCTATTTTCTTTGCAGAAGCACCCATAGGACTTCTAGTGTGTTAGTGGCATCACACAGAGCTCCTATATTTTCTTCTCAGCAGCACCCACAGGACTACCGACTACAATGGCTGGAAGACCGCCAAGGGGAGGCAGAGCGTGCAGAGCCAAGAACACAGGGCAGGCAGGCTCTGTTTTCTAGTGGACGTGGCCGTGGACGTGGACGTGGTCATGCATCGTCATCAGCACGTGGCCATGGGACACGCGCGTCTTTGTTTTCGGCAGCTGGACATGTGGAGCCGCATCATGCTGAAGGCTTGGTAGAATGGATGACCAAGCCCTCCTCATCCTCCTCATCCTCTCTCACCCAGGCTCAGGGTACTGACAGAGCATCATCAGCCACCCCTTCCCTAGACCCACCATGTCCTCCTGAGGAGTCCCCCGAACTCTTTGAGCACAGTGTTGGGTACATGCTCCAGGAGGATGCCCAACGATTCGAAGGCTCGGATGACGATACCCAGCTTGAGGAATCTGGCAGTACAGTTCCACCAGCTGCAGCTTACTGCCAGGTTTGCTCTAGTGGTGAAGAGGGAGGGGATGATGAGGTCACTGACTCCACGTGGGTGCCTCAAGGGAGAGAGGATGAGGAGGAGGACGAGGAGGAGGAGGATGCGGCGTCACATGTCCAACGAGGCAGGATGCCCCCTGGAGGCCAGGTAGAGGCCAGCACAGCAACTGTACAACACCGCAGAGCTCCGCCTGTGCAGGGCGCTGCCTCTGCACGTTATCAGAAAAGTTCTTTGGTGTGGGCCTTTTTTGAGACGAGTGCAGCAGATCGCACCACTGCTATTTGCAATATTTGTCTCAAGCGTATCTCGCGTGGCCAAAACATCAGCCGCTTGGGCACGACAAGCATGACCAGACATATGGCGACCTGCCATGCAGCTCGTTGGCAGGCACACATAAAAGACCCACACCAAAGAACTAAGCGGACCTCTCCTTGCTCCTCCTCAGCTGGGATCTCCATCCCCACTACACCTTCAGTCCTCTCTGAAAGCTGCTCTGAGAGGACTGAAGGTGTAGAATTCGGTGTGTCACAACCAAGTACTTGCAGTACACCGACGTCCGAATGCAGCAGGCAAATTTCCCTGCCCCAGCTGCTGGACCGTAGAAAGAAGTACACTCCCAGCCATCCACATGCCCAGCGGTTGAATGCTAGCCTTGCTAAATTGCTAGCACTTCAACTGCTGCCTTTTCAGTTGGTAGACTCGGCCCCCTTCCGTGAGTTTGTTCAATGTGCGGTTCCTCAGTGGCAGGTTCCCAAACGCCACTTTTTCTCGCGGAAGGCGATTCCGTCTCTCTACCGGCATGTGGAGGGCAATGTCCATGCCTCGCTGGACAGGGCGGTCAGCGGTAAGGTGCATATTACCGCTGACTCATGGTCCAGCAGGCATGGACAGGGACGGTACCTTTCTTTCACGGCCCATTGGGTCACTCTATTGGCAGCTGGGAGGGATGCAGGACAAGGTGCAGTAGTGTTGGAGGTTGTCCCGCCACCACGCCTCCAAAACGCGACTACTGCTACTGGTTGTGACACACCTCTCTCCTCCACCCCCTCCTCTTCTTCTTCCTCCAGTGCTCTGTCCTTGGAACCAGCGGTGCTCCGTAGGCGTACAAGGGGCTACGCAAGTACGCAGGCAAAAAGATGCCATGCCGTGCTTGCGCTGGTGTGTTTGGGGGACAGGAGCCACACTGGGCCAGAGGTTCTGGCAGCTCTGCAGGGGCAGGCCGAGAGGTGGTTGACGCCACGTCAGCTTAAGCCAGGAATGGTCGTTTCTGACAATGGCACCAACCTCCTCTCCGCCCTGCGACAGGGGCAGCTCACCCATGTGCCCTGCATGGCTCACGTCCTCAACCTGGTGGTGCAGCGGTTCTTGGGCAGGTTCCCAGGCTTACAGGATGTCCTGAGGCAGGCCAGGAAAGTCTGTGTGCATTTCCGCCGATCTTATAATGCCAGTGCTCGGCTGACTGAGCTGCAAAAGGAGCTGAACCTGCCCAAGAACCGCCTAATATCTGACATGCCCACCAGGTGGAACTCAACGTTGGCCATGCTGCAGCGACTGCACACGCAGCAGAGGGCCATCAATGAGTACCTTTGCGACTACGGCACCAGGACAGGGTCAGGGGAGCTTGGTTTTTTTTCCCCACGTCAGTGGAGCATGATCAGGGATGCATGCACTGTCCTCTCACCATTTGAGGAGGCCACGAGGATGGTGAGCAGTGACAGTGCATGCATCAGTGACACTGTCCCTCTTGTCCACCTGTTGGAGCATACGCTGCGTGGGATAATGGACAGGGCACTTGAGGCAGAACAGAGGCAGGAAGAGGAGGACTTCCTTGCCTCTCAAGGCCCCCTTTATCCGGACAGTGTTCCTTCTGTCCCACCCATCACACAGGAAGAGGATGAGGAGGAGGAGGAGGAGGAGGAGGAGGAGGATTGTGTGAGCATGGAGGTGGAGCCTGGCACTCAGCATCAGCAGCAGCAGTCTTTTAGGGATGATGTACAGTCCCAACAAGCCAGTGGACTTGTACGTGGCTGGGAGGAGGTGGCTGGCGATCATGTCATCCTCAGTGACCCAGAAGACTCCGGACCGAATGCCTCAGCTAACCTACGCTGCATGGCCTCCCTGATCCTGCAAAGCCTGCGGAAGGATCCTCGTGTTCTTCGGATCAAGGAGAGGGACCATTACTGGCTGGCCACTCTCCTTGATCCGCGGTACAAGGGTAAGGTTGCGGACCTTATCTTGCCGTCGCAGAGGGAGCAGAGGATGAGACATCTCAGGGAGGCCTTGCAGAAAGGTCTGTGCAACGCGTTCCCAGAAACTGGGAGGCTACAAACTCCTGGTCCTGGGCGACGAGTTGCTGAGGCTTCGGTCAGTGGCAGAAGGAGCGGTGGGGAAGGTGGACGTCTGACCGATGCGTTTCAGACAATTTTTTAGTCCGCAGCCCCAAGGTATGATCGGTTCCAGCAACCATCGCCAGCGTCTGATATACATGGTGCAGGAATACCTTGGGGCAAGGTCAGACTTGGACACCTTTCCCACCGAAAATCCTCTGGCTTACTGGGTCCTGAGGATGGATCACTGGCCAGAGCTTGCACAGTATGCAATTGAGCTACTGGCCTGTCCTGCCTCCAGCGTTCTTTCCGAACGCACATTCAGTGCTGCTGGAGGATTTGTGACTGATCATAGGGTGCGCCTGTCCACCGCCTCGGTTGATCGACTGACATTCATCAAAATGAATCAGTCTTGGATCACCACCAGCTACCAGGCACCTGAGGCGGATATAACCGAATAATTTTTAATGTCACATCCCTTCAAGACTGCCTATGCTGATGCTGAGTGACTGTCCTCTTATGTTCACTGACTATCCTCTTCCTCCTCCTCAATGATCCATGCCACCACACCAGTGCCTAAGGCACAATTTTTCAGCCCCTGTTTAACAGGGGCGTGTACTTACAATTTTTTAAAAAAATGCTTCGCAACACGTGTGACTGCTGTGCTCCAAGTACAGTCTCTGTGAGGGCCGTGTTGCAGTGTTGTGGCACCAGCACCAGTGCCTAAGGCACAATTTTTCAGCCCCTGTTTAACAGGGGCGTGTACTTACAATTTTTTAAAAAAATGCTTCGCAACACGTGTGACTGCTGTGCTCCAAGTACAGTCTCTGTGAGGGCCGTGTTGCAGTGTTGTGGCACCAGCACCAGTGCCTAAGGCACAATTTTTCAGCCCCTGTTTAACAGGGGCGTGTACTTACAATTTTAAAAAAAAATGCTTCACAACACGTGTGACTGCTGTGCTCCAAGTACAGTCTCTGTGAGGGCCGTGTTGCAGTGTTGTGGCACCAGCACCAGTGCCTAAGGCACAATTTTTCAGCCCCTGTTTAACAGGGGCGGGTACTTACAATTTTTTAAAAAAATGCTTCGCAACACGTGTGACTGCTGTGCTCCAAGTACAGTATCTGTGAGGGCCGGGTTGCAGTGTTGTGGCACCAGCACCAGTGCCTAAGGCACAATTTTTCAGCCCCTGTTTAACAGGGGCGTGTACTTACAATTTTTTAAAAAAATGCTTCGCAACACGTGTGACTGCTGTGCTCCAAGTACAGTATCTGTGAGGGCCGGGTTGCAGTGTTGTTGCACCAGCACCAGTGCCTAAGGCACAATTTTTCAGCCCCTGTTTAACAGGGGCGTGTACTTACAATTTTTTAAAAAAAATGCTTCGCAACACGTGTGACTGCTGTGCTCCAAGTACAGTATCTGTGAGGGCCGGGTTGCAGTGTTGTGGCACCAGCACCAGTGCCTAAGGCACAATTTTTCAGCCCCTGTTTAACAGGGGCGTGTACTTACAATTTTTTAAAAAAATGCTTCGCAACACGTGTGACTGCTGTGCTCCAAGTACAGTCTCTGTGAGGGGTTGCAGTGTTGTGGCACCAGCACCAGTGCCTAAGGCACAATTTTTCAGCCCCTGTTTAACAGGGGCGGGTAATTACAAATCTTGATCTAATAGTTCACAGCAGGGCCCATTCCTGCGCCCACCAAGAGTAACTATGAGGGCCTGCAGTCTTGTGGCAACACCGTCCACCACCACCGCCAAAGGCCCAATTTTTCTGCCCTGTTCATCAGGTGCTTGCAATTACAAATCTTGATCTAATAACTCACAGCAGGGCCCATTCCTGCGCCCACCAAGAGTAACTATGAGGGCCTACAGTCTTGTGGCAACACCGTCCACCACCACCGCCAAAGGCCCAATTTTTCTGCCCTGTTCATCAGGTGCTTGCAATTACAAATCTTGATCTAATAACTCACAGCAGGGCCCATTCCTGCGCCCACCAAGAGTAACTGTGAGAGCTTACAGTCTTGTGGCAAAACCGTCCACCACCACCACCCCCAATTTTTCTGCCCTGTTCAACAGGTGCATGCAATTACAAATCTTGATCTATTAACTCACAGCAGGGCCCATTCCTGTGCCCACCAGTCTTGTGGCTACACCAACATCTAATAGGGCAAATTTCTGCAGAGTATATACGCCAGGCCCCTACTTTCAAACATCCAACTTACAAACGACTCCTACTTGCAAATGGAAAGAGAAAACAGGAAGTGAGAGGAAATCTACCCCTAGGAAGGGAAATTCTATCCTGTTAGATTTAATTTGGGAAAAAGGTATCTCCTCTCTACTGATACTTTATCACCAATCCTTGTTTCAATTAAAACCCCACTTTTCCAAAAACATTTGTCATTGGGACGGAAAGTGAGGTGACATGTTCTGAACAGATGTGCAAAGACAGCAAATGTTACAGGGGTGATAACCCCTCCCTATGTTCTCCAAAAAAGCTTAAAAATAGATTTTTTTGGGATGGAGCTACACTTCATAATGTACCTGTTCAGATTCTACTTAAGATCAAACCTAAAGCCGCAAGTGGTTTTAAATGGCTTCTTTTTTTCCTTTACAAATGTCATTTTGTGCAAGGACAGTTCTAAACACGGGAAACACATGCCACTTCACAGGCATACTTTAGACACCCCCCAGGTACCATATTTAAAGGAAAATTTCACTTTTTTTTTTTCACTTTATGCATCATTAAAATGACTGCTCCCGAAAAAACGTTAGTTTTTAAAAGTTCTTTTTGCATTGATATATGTCCCCTGGGGCAGGACCCGGGTCCCCAAACCTGTTTTATGACATTAACATGCATATTGGCCGTTGTAATTAGCACTTTTGATTTCGAACGTTCGCGTCCATTATAACGTATAGGGTTCGAAAATTCGCGCGAACTTTCGGTCCGTTCGAAGGTTCTGGTTCGAACCGAACCCGGGGGTGTTCGGCTCATCCCTAGTTCTGACATTGATCACCACTGGGTATTTTATTTTTTAATAAAAAAAAAAGAAATACCAAACATTTTGCAAAAAAAAGCAATATTTTCTATTTTCTGTATTACAACATATCCAATATAATCAAATGTCCTCATGTAAGCCAAAATGTATTCTGCTACATGATTTTAGTAAAAAACAAACTGCATTTTTGGGGACATTATACTATTGGGTACACTAATGTAGTTCTGATCAAGATACTAATCTGTACAGACTCTATGCTAGTAAAGGTGACTCAGCGACTTATACTGTGACTGTGATAGTGTGGCAGGCAATATGGCACTAACTGACACTGGCTGGGAGGGACACTAACTGCAGTAGCTAGTGACAAGAATACAGTGGTCACTAATACTACTGTACACTGTACTAAGGACACTGGCTGGGGGACAGGAGTGATCAGGAGGGCAATCAAGGGGTTAACTCATTGGCTGTAATTTGCTGACAAACTCATGCTGTATCCAATCCCAGCACTGATCAGCAGGGGGTGCACACATGCCCGCATCTAAACGAAAAAGTTCCCATACCCATACGTTGCGGTGCCCGGGAGAGCCACTCACCAGCAGTAAATGTACTGCTGACAGTCGGCAAGCGGTTAACAGGAATGCCATGTTAAATGTAAGTGAACACTCCATGAAAACATCCTTTGCATTTAAAAAAAGAACATGTTTTTAGAGATAAAACTATCTCCATTTTAAGAGATAGTACCTGTGTAATTGAAATAAGGGTGTGAAATAGGAATTGTCACTCAAGTATTAGTTTCTGATTTAGTAGGGACTCATTTATTAGGCAGATTTATTAGGCAAATATATTACAATTGGTTCAGGCAAACTTTGCTTCTTTCTGTAGAAGATAGCATACAGGTTATTAGAAAAAAGTAATTTGATGAAGAACCAGTGAACATCAGACTAACAGAGGGTAACACTATACTACAACTGTCACAATTCCCTAATATAGCCCAGATGGGATAATTGAGAAAACTTTCTTCAAAAATTTAATTTTAAGATCTAAAGATACCTTACCTTGCATGCTGAAACACTCTTCTTCAAAAATTAAATTTTAAGATCTAAAGATACCTTACCTTGCATGCTAAATCCACCCTTTTATGGCAGATACCACCTATAGCCAGCTACTGTATTTCACAGTTATTGATCTGGCTAACATTTTATCTACCTCTACATCCAGATTGTTGGTACTTTTTGTTTTTACTTTTCAATCCAAGCAGAAAAAAATTGGATGGTTTTTCCGATGGAATTCCGATCAAGCTTGGCTTGTATACACACGTCACTGGTTCTCTGAACTTTCGACCGCGAACGCGGTGATGTACAACACTGCGATGAGCCGATAAAACTAAGTTCAATGCTTCAGGGCATTCGTCAAATTGTTTCTGAGCATGCGTAGGAATTTTGCGTGTCGGAATTGGTACAGACGATCGGAGTTTCCGATCGGAACGTTTTCCGACCGAAAAATTGAGAACCTGCTCTCAAACTGCTGGTGGGAATTCCGCCAGCAAAAGTCCGATACACGGTCGGAATTTCCGATCAAAAGCTCACATCAGACTTTTGCTGGCAGAATTTACGATTGTGTGTACGGGGCATTACACTCACTCGACCTTCTTGCTTAACTCAGGCTCCTCCTTTTCTTAGTACAGTGGAAAGCTCAAGGAAATTTTTGATCAAAGGGCATCGCAGCATGGCCACACAGTATTGTTAAACTATATTATGTGGTGACATCAGGAAAATATAAGATGGAAACAAAGCACTTGCCATGTCACCTAGCTAAAATTATAAACAGCATCAGCAAAGAGAAATTTTAATATTGCCAGGAAATGGTTGTCTCTTTAGGACACCGCATTTGACAAGGTACAGAACATCTTACTGAGGAGAGAGTAAAGGTAAGAAAAAAGACAGATACAAGCACTGATACAAGCCTTCACCACTGCCCCTTCATTGACCCGACCAAACTACAGGAAATCCTTTACTGTTTTCTTTCATGAAATCCAAAGACATGCAACTGGAATTCTTACGTAAGGAACTGGTGAGAAAATACAAGCCACTGAGACATACACTATATTGTCAAAAGTATTGTAACGCCTGCCTTTACACGCACATGAACTTTAATGGCATCCCAGTCTTAGTCCGTAGGGTTCAATATTGAGTTGACCCACCCTTTGCAGCTAGAACAGCTTTAACTCTTCTGGGAAGGCTGTCCACAAGGTTTAGGACTATGTCTATGGGAATGTTTGACCATTCTTCCAGAAGCGCATTTGTGAGATCAAGCACGCGCCGTAGACAGCGGTGCCTGTCTTTTTGCAAATATCTCCTAAACCGTGTAGGTTTAGGAGAGATTTCTTGGACCTACAGGTAAGCCTTAATCTAGGCTTACCTGTAGGTCAAAGTGGTCTGTAAGGGTTACAACCACTTTAAATTGATATCAAGCTCCATGATAATTCAATTTCCTCCCAGTATTTAAATGAAATTAAATTAAATTAAATCAATAAATATATTTTTATATTTTGATATGTATACATTTCTATATAGACAAAGTTTTGTTTCAACACATATATAGGCTGCAAATCTATTCATTACAAACCAGTAATTGAGGGATTTTTTATGTATATGTATGTTTTTTTCTATTTTCTATTTTTTCTTTTCTATTAATCTTTTCTGTCTTATAATAATTTTGTGTCAACACATTTTCTTTGTCATTTTCAATGATTTAGTTCAATTTTATCTATTCGACATTTTATTTCATTTTACAATAGCTTTCTTTTTTCATATGTGACCTTTTACCTTTGTAATTTATATATAGTGCTCATGTAGCCAGAAGTTTGACTGGCTGCAATATCTGTGATTGTCTGTATGTTTTTTGTTTTTTTTGTTACTACTCTCAGCATGCAGTAATGAAGTGCTGATTGATCTAATAAGGTGTATAGCTGGGAGTGGTTTCAGATGCTCCGCTGATGTCATCCTCACCTGCGTCTACCTGTACCTGCTTTTTTGTCCTGTGATGTCATTTATGCTATGGATTTTTACATTAAAGAGACTTATCATTTACCTCGGAGTGCAGCCATCCATTTCTTCCTAGCATTTGTTTATCTACTGTGGAAATGAATAAAGATGGCTTTGAGGACTGACTGGTAGTTCATGGTACAGTTGCCACCTCATCCCTTTAAACCCAAGCATCTTTGAATTACACAGGTCCTGAGGCTAATTAAATGCAGATAAGGCACATGAGTTTAATTACCACCTTCCCATCAGCCACAGAACCTTTATAATTAATATGTGTTTTAGTTTAAAGGGAAGAGGTGGCAACCATGGTTCATGGTCATATACCACTGTTTACACCATGCCCCAAAGTGGATCATTGGAATATCATCCAGGTGCAGAGAGGTCCTACACGCTGTTGATTTGTTTATTTAAGTTAGTTGATTGGCTGTCTTCAGCCTCCTAGCTTCTTGCTGAGGTAGCTATAATAAAAGTTAAAGTGCACACTACATAAACAAACCAAAGGATGAGGGAAGTCATAGAGCAGACCAGATGGCCAAGAAGGCTACATTACAGCCCCAGACACTTGCAACTCACAGATTGTATCCCTAGTTCTGGCCCAATAGAGCTGGAATGAATTAAACAAAACTTCAAGAATAGGTACCTCAAAGTGAACAGAATAGGTTATCCACAATGGGAGCAGCTCTCCATAAAACAAAACTTTGGAAAAGTCACTCTTCTCTTGTGATGGCTAGCTTGAATCATGGACCGTGTAATTAAGGAAAAGCAGTTATGGCTGCCTTAGTAAACAAGCAGCCTTCGTAAACGAGCAGCCTTAGTAAATGATAGTCCACCACAGTTGCTGTGAAATATACAGCTTCTGTTTTAACTGTTACCAAAAGCTGAAAATCCCTTTCAGAGATTACAAAATGATATATCCAGATGCCCAAGTCAGCATCCTGTGAGTATGCACTTGACTGTGTGGACCTGTTATTAGAGACATGACCAGTGGCAAATGCTACAGCAAAACTCATTGTAAAAAAAAAAAAAAAAAGAAGTGGTTTATAAGTATGGAGTCTCATTAACTATAATAAGTGAAAGGAAAACTCACTTTATGGGAGAGATCTTGCAAGATATTTTATGTGCATTGGGAGTACAACAGGTTATTCACATCCCCTGCTGTCCACAAAGGTAAAACATGATAGTGTGTATGGCCAGTGATGTAATGTAAAATATTGATCAAAAAGGAGAGATA
The DNA here is from genome assembly GCA_028564925.1 of Lithobates sylvaticus. Classification (NCBI taxonomy): domain Eukaryota; kingdom Metazoa; phylum Chordata; class Amphibia; order Anura; family Ranidae; genus Lithobates; species Lithobates sylvaticus. The sequence continues at coordinate 584,857,965 of CM053026.1, read as the reverse complement.
TAAAAAAAGATTTCAAACAAGGCATATACATGTATATAATGCTGTATGCTTTGCCTAATGCAGCCAATGTCCATGACATCATAATAACTCTTCTGCCACATACCCACATTCCTTAGACCTTGATAAGGACTATCCCTCCTGTGTATTGCTCACAAGTGTAATATTAATGTGATATCTATGTACTGTAAATATGGTTATAAATAAAAAATGAAATGCACCAAATAAACAGAAAAGTTATTTGGAAAGATGCATGCATAGTGTATCTTTTTGTGTCTGCTTTACTGTAGCTATTGTTAATGTGGGACCACTGATGACCATTAAGATTGGAGTTGCCTATCTATAAAATTTCCAAGTCAAAAATGCAATATATTCCTTAGATGTGGTTGGTGTCCTTGTCACTAGAATTTGAGCTAAAACCACAAACATTCTTAAAGTGTTACTAAACTCACAACAGTAAAATAAGCCTGCATATCCAGTAAAACATGCTTTTTATAGTCACTGTGAATCTTAAGGGGTTAATCCTGTGCATTGTGTAAAAAGCCTGTTTGATCCTGTCTTCTCTGATCCTCCCCTTCTGCCACAGTCCCCAATATATATGTTCATAGTATAGAGCCTCAGGGCACTCTGCACATGCTCAGTTTGGTGTGTATTGCAAGAGAGGTTTTTTTGGCAGGGTGCATGTGATCAGCAGAGGGCCAATCAGCACTGTCCAGACAGAGAGTCAGGAGTCATGCAGGCTCATAGGACAGTCAGAGGAGAATGAAAACGCCTCCTACAAGTTTTAACCAATGCTGAGCCGGACACTGATAGAAGTCACAAGACTTCTTTATACTGCTGATGTGAAAAAGTATTTAGCCGTTTATATTTACTAATATATTTGCATTTCCATGTTCGGTGTACTGTGGAATACCAGATATAGTGTATGCAGAGTCCTGGGTTTAGTAACACTTTAACTATTTTGCGTAATCTATCGTTCACATCTGACCACCATATAATAGAGATGAACCAAGCAGGCATGTTTGAAGTTCAGCCTTTGTGACAACCATAGTTTCTTCCATAGATACAGTGGAGAAATGAGCATAGGAACAGGAAGCATGTTTTTCACAGTATCACCCGGTGAAGATAAAAAAAAACAGCTGCAATATAATATTGCATTTTTGTTTTTGGGTTTAGATATGATTAATGTATTTATTGTTATTTAAAAGATTCTTCATACCTTTGTACAAGGATGTATTTAGGGAAGTTGTGGAACAAGCACAGATTCTATAGAAGTTTGAACATCAACCATTTTATCATGCATGCAAGTCATATTTGACAGAAGCACTTGCAAGTCAAGGCATGGTTTTCATTAAAGGTCAAGGCAACTTGAATGTGCTCAAGGTTTATAAGCTTGAGATTTTTAAATATGAGCTAAAAGGTTTTGCTTTGTTCTTTTTTCTATAAAAGCATGTTGCTAATTGAAAGCTGGGAAATATTTAAAAGTTGCCCATCCATTGTAAATTATACATAGACATATTTGTATTACAAATTACCAACTGACGTTAAATAAAATTATGTCCTATGTTTTGAAGTCAGAGTAGTTATAAAGTGCTTCACAAGTTCAGCCATCCATAAAACAGGATGTGATTTTAGAAGGAAGAAGAGGCGCCTTCACCTATTCACTTCAAAAATGAACTCCAAGTGTAATGTGATGTGGCTACCCCTTTAAGTGTATGAACACCACTTATAATGTGAAAAGTAAGGCGCTACACCACACAAAATAAATAAATAGGCACAAATTACACAATAAACAGATACATATAAAAAATTCACTCAAAATATAATAAAGTCCATTTAGCATCCATAAATATAAACCTCAAAAAAATCCCAACACCATTCTCTTTTATATTTTTCCTATTCCAATGTGTGCACCACATGGAGTAAAAATGCGAACTCACCATAAATGGCCTGTTATAACAAGACGGTTAAAAAATGCTTATGTATTCCAACCATGTGAATCCCACAAGGCAAAGATGGAAGACCTCCAACGGCTCTCAATGGCTCTCGGACCTCATCTATACTTCTTCCTCATTAAAAAGGAACAAAATATAACAGAAGAGAACACATAGTGCAGTTTTATTAAATTGGGCATTCAAAATATATAAAAAAGCAAATCCACTCAAATTTCATGGTGGCATGATAGGCACCGATATATACAGCCCGTTTGTGCAAGGAAAATAGATACTGCTCTGTCGCTCCTAAACCCCGGAGTTGGCGTGCGCTTCACGAACTGGAAATCATCAACTGTAAATGATGTCACCAGAACCTGGACGTGATGGCAGTGGTCCCACCTCAAAGAGTTTCGTAATCCAGCATCCTGAGGGGTCTTTTTCCACATTATTGAAAAATACAGAAAACAACAATATAACTAAAGGGAGTTTGTTCCATTTAAACAGCCCCCCACACGCATTTTTTTTGTTTATTTATATTAAATTTTCTTTGTCCCCTCCCCATGGCATAATTTTGGCCTAGAATGACATGTCACTGGTCCTGCAGCCTACTGGGATACTTACATTGCATCTCCCAAGAGGCTGCAGGATTGGGCACACAAAACTGGCTGGGAACAAGCTAGAGGGTGGGCCTGGTGCATCATCGATAGCTGTCTGCCCGCACCTGGATGTGGTAACCAGCTGAAGAGGGCCAAGTATGCCACCCGAACAGCAGATTGCAACAGGACAAAGCTTGATTCAGTGTTTGCTTTTCTTTTATTTCCTTTTTTTTAACAGTCCTAGCAACTGATTGTTTCAGAGGTACTGGGATTTGTGAGATTTGTATCTCTTCAACGTTTAGTTAGTGTGCATTTGTCTGCCATATAGTAGTTCATCTAGTGATGCTTGTGTAGTTGCATGTTTAGTCGCTCTGTAGATGTGTAAAATCTCTAGTGAATACTTTCCAAGATTTCCCTGTAAAAATGTGCAGCCTGAATAGCTTCTTTAAATCTGGCTATATGCTATTAGATTTTTTCAATCATCCTTCTGTCTGAATGATAAAATCTAACAGATTCCTCCATCTATGCTATACAGTGCAGATGGTTGAATCCCCTTGCTGGGCTATTGTATTCTGGCAGCGGCTGGCAGAACACCCAAATAGTATCTGCTTCTGATTGGATGCAGTTGTTGTTCAGCCAACAATTTTCAATCGAAGGATGTTGGGCAAGAAGGGGCTGACATGGCCACCCACTAAGCAAACTTCGGACGGTTAATCAGGAATTGGCCAAATTTTGAACAGTGTCTGGCCTGCTAAAGAAAAACACAGGTAACAATATAACAAAAAAAAAAGAAGAAAAATAGAATAGAGTTCTCTCACAAATGTAATACGCTGGTGTAAATGTCCTAGAACAGCTCACATGAACTCACTCCAAACTGAGAACTGAAAACAGTTAAAATAGTGACATCAACCTAAACATCCTATGACACTAACATACACACCATTATTTTTATAGTTTGAAGTCACATTTTATAGATTGACGTTATAGCTAAAGCTGTAAATATGTGCTAATAATATAAACACGTGAAGATATGCTTTGTGATATTAAACAGTCACAGTATGAACTGCAAGAGGAGAAATTGTGACTGATGAAGATAGAATATAATGCAATGGGGGTTATTTACTAAAGGAAAATCCACTTTGCACTGCAAGTGCACTTGAAAGTGCACTGAAAATGCACTTGGAATAAAGTCGCTGTAGATCCGAGGGGCACTTGCAAGAAAAATAAAAAACAGAATTTTAGCTTGCACATGATTGGATGATAAAATCAACAGAGCTTCCACTCATTTCATGTCTACACCTTAGATTTAGAGCGACTGCACTTCCAAGTGCACTTGCAGTACAAAGTGGATTTGCCTTTCGTAAATAACCCGCAATGTTTGAAACGCCAAAGTACATACCTTGGTGGATAGGATTCTGGACTACCATAGATACCCATCAACCAACTAAAAATGGGGGGGTCTAAAAGAAGAAAAGAAACATTTAAAGGCAATGTAGAGTAAGAATTCTGGATATGTCATCTTTATCTTTGTCTTCTGCAAAACTACCTTAAATACTCACTTTTCAGATGATGATAGGTATAATGAAGAAATATAGGATCTAATCAGCTTTAGGTTTACTTTAGATAAATCAGTTTATGTTATGATTACTGACTTTGAGTAACTGCACTTTTAGTACTTTGTAGCATTCCTTACTATATATATACTGTATACACACACACACACACACACACATATATATAGTAAAATACAAAATGCAGTTTTTAAATGATGGTTTCATTTATTAAGGCAAAAAATCTGTCCAAACCTGCCTGGCTTTATGTGAAAAAGTAATTGCCCCCTAAACCTAATAACTGGTTGTGCCACCCTTGGCGGCAACAACTGCAATCAAGCGTTTGCGATGACTGGCAATGAGTCTTTCACATTGCTGTGGAGCAATTTTGGCCCACTCTTCTTTGCATATTTATTTTATTTCAGCCACATTGGAGGGTTTTCCATCATGAATGGCCTGTGTAAGGTCATGATACAGCATCTCAATCAATTTAAGTCCTGGCTTTGTCTAGGCCACTCCAAAACCTAAATTTTGTTTTGTTTGAACCATTTGGAGGTGGACTTGCTGTTGTGTTTCGGATCATTATCCTGCTGCATAACCCAAGTGCACTTGAGGTCACAAACTGATGGCCAGACATTGTCCTTTAGGATTTTCTGGTAGAGCTCAGAATTCATGGTTCCATCAATTATGGTAAGTCGTCAAGGTTCTGAAGCTGCAAAGCAGCCCCAGACCATCACGCTACCACCACAATGTCTGAGTGTTGGGATGGTGTTCTTGTTATGAAATGCTGTATTTGTTTTATGCCAGATGTAACGGGACGCACGCCTTTCAAAAAGTTAAATTTTTGTCTCATCAGTCCACAGAACATTTGCCTAAAAGTCTTGGGGATAATCAAGATGCTTTTTAGTAAATGTGAGATGAGCCTTTGTGTTCTTTTTGGTCAGCAATTGCTTTGGCCTTAGAACTCTCCCATGGATGCCATTTTTGCCCAGTCTCTTTCTTATTGTTGAATCATGAACACTGATCTTACCTGAGGCAAGTGAGGCCTGCAGTTCTTTAGATGTTGTTCTGGATTCTTTTATGACCTCCTGGATGAGTCGTTGTCATGCTCTTGGAGTAGTTTTTCGCAGGCTTGCCACTCCTGGGAAGGTTCACTACTGTTCCGAGTTCTCTCCCTTTGTGGATAATTGCTCTCTTCATGGTTCACTGGAGTTCCAACGCCTTAGAAATGGCTTTGAAGGGGGCGCATGCGCGGCGCGAAACAGAGCAGCAGCTAGAGGAAGGAGCTCCGGCCTCATCGGAGACTAACAGCACTCCCCGGGACTTTTAAACCCCACAGACAACCTTTAAAGCACCCTATCCCTCCCGAGGGACCTGTCGTGCATGCCGACAGGCAAAAAAAACAAGCCGAAAACCGCTCAGCGGTCCTTAACCAACTACCTCCTCAGAGCCCGCGAACAGACCGGGATGTCCCAAAATGGCGCCCAGCCGAAAACACCGCCGCGTGAGTCGGGCTCCGGAGCCCCTACACAAGCCCAACATGAAGACCAGAAGGCGCATCTCACTAAAGCTGACCTGGAGGACAGCCTGGCTGCAATGTACGATCGCCTGGCTAAAAAGTTCCAGGCCGAACTCCAGAAGTCCACCAGCACGCTCTCTCAGGAGATATCCTCGCTGGGCAACCGCACAGACCTCCTCGAGGTAAAACATGACGAATTGCACCTGGCATACACTGACCTGAGGAGGGATCATGAAACACTAACAGACACGGTTATCCAGCTCCAAAACCACGTAGAAGATTTGGACAACCGTAACAGGAGAAACAATGTTAGGGTCCGGGGTATCCCAGAAACGGTAACCGACCTTACGGATGCCATCAATAGATTATTTCACCCACTGTTACCAGAGCAACCCGTGGACTCGTTTGTCTGTGACCGGCTACACAGAGCACTCCGACCCAAACCCCCTCCAGAAAAGCCACCGAGGGATATCATAATGTGCCTTAAAGACTATCTAACTAAAGAGGAAATCCTCAAGGCCTCCCGCAACACCCCTCGCATTATGCTAGATGGCATCCCCCTGCAGATATACCCAGACATCTCTCCTACAACACTTGAAAAACGCAGGAAAATGAGAGAAATCACTTCTGTCCTCCAGTCAGCCTGCATACGGTACAGATGGGGTTTCCCATTCAAACTAATCATCCCGCACAACGGCACCACGTACATAGCCACAACTATCTCTGAAGGGAGAGAGATTCTAATCAAGCTCGGCCTTCTTGAACCACCGCACCCAGTCCGCCTGCCATCTACCCCTAGGATGTCACCGATATGGGCCACACCGTCACCACCGAGGGACCGGAGATCCCGCAGACAACCACCGCACCCTGACTACTGACAAGGGATGTCTCCGCCGAAGTTCCCTGGAACTTTCATGACCAAGTCGCAACATGGATGGATGGACCGTGTCCCTGCATTGCTTGGGTTCGCATATGTCTCTACATTTTTCTTTCCCTTTCAGCTGACCTCCTAAACCCTTCTTAACGAATTCAAGTTGGGGGGGAGAGAGTTTTTTTTTTTTTCCAGATTTTTTCTTTGTCTCCTGTAGATGTGTCTCCCCCCCTCCTTCCCCCCTATTCACTCCCAGAATGCGCTCCCTGTCAGCAAGGAAATATCTTTACCCTATCGTTAGTCTCTGACCACCCAGAGACCTTTGGAGATACAGTCGGCGCCTCCCCCCCCCCCACACTTGCTCAGCGCGGCTTTCTCCTCCTGACCCCCCAAAGGCAGAGAATCTCTTGGGGGAGACCCGGAGAGGTGCAAGTGGGATAGTGGACCTATTCTTTTTTTACTGGTCCACAGTAAAGACATTCGGTAGTCTGGATGGAGTTTTCCACCAGACCCCACAAGGTTGTTAAGTTTATTAGTATTAGTAGTATAAGTTTTTTTACAGCTGCTGTCTCTCTGACCTTTTTCCCACTAACCGAAGAATGTTATATATGCAAAATACCATACCAGTCACTGTACTGCTGCTCATGTATTTTGGTCATGTCAATAGAACTCAAGTTGCTCAGTGCTGCCCCCTGGCTTTGGTCTCCTTCAGGTTCCAACAATCTCCCAAAATCATTTTATAGCCGTCACACATACCCACCATGATGGGTCTGCACGTCATTTCTCACAATGTGAGAGGATTCAATTCACCTTCTAAAAGGAGAAAAGCTTTCAGATTCTACAAACAACTTGGGGCGGAGGTAATACTACTACAAGAAACTCACTTCTCCTCCAAGTCCCACCCTTGCTTTTTTGATAAGGCTTTTAAAATTAATTACTACACCACGTTTGAGACCAAGGCCAGGGGGGTAGCTATCTATATTAAGAACAATGTGGCATTTGAAGTTTCTGATTCCTTTAAAGACCCTAATAGCAGATTCATTATCTTACAAGGACATATCCAAGGTAAAGCTATCACCATAGCAAATGTATATGCTCCCAATACTGCACATAGCAGATTCTTCACAGAATATTTACAGATACTTGATAGATATTCCTCCCCCCACATGATTGTGGGAGGAGATTTTACTACGGTAGCCCACCCCTTACTGGACAGAAGTAGATCCACACACAGTGCAAATACCTTCCCAAAATCCTTAACGAAAGCCTTGACCTCCCTACAGCTAATAGACACTTGGAGAGCTTTAAATGTGGGCTCCAGGGAATATACCCACTTCTCTAGCCCGCACGGAAGCTATGCCAGGCTGGATTATATACTGTCCACCCCAATTCTGCTAGCCAATGCAGCCAAGGCGGATATAAAGATATGCCCCTGGTCTGACCACCAGGTGGTTTCATTTCAAACAACACATATAGGTATATCCCCTTCAGTAGCCACCTGGAAGTTGAATGACTCCCTTTTATCTGACCCAGCAATACTAGACCAAGTAACGTCAATTCTAGAAGAATATTTCCGCCTGAATGATACCGCCGACATTTCCCCACATACCCTTTGGTCAGCCCATAAGGCGGTCCTGAGGGGTCAACTTATACAAATCGCAGTTAGAAAAAAGAGACAACATCTTACCCAAATTGTAAGTTTAAACTCAATCTCTCTTATAGAGTGAAGATTACGATTAAACAGCGGCGCTAAACATAAATCACCAAATTAATATGTGACTAAAAATAAACTAATTAATATCACCTCTGAGTGCTCAGTGAAAAATACAATAATATATAATGTGCTTGAAAGCAAATATATAAAATATAAAACACAAATAATAAGTGCACTAAACGATGCAGACCAGTATGACGCTGGTTTTGCAAAACACAATAAGTGAAAGCATATAAAAGTCCGTGTAATGTTCCATATGCAACAAAAAGTGCAAAAAAATTATTTTTGTGAATATTCTTCCTTGGATCTTCCACCACACCACAGTGATCCGTGCTTCCACTCCCCCAAAAGAAACGCACTCACCGCATCTATCGCCCGCACTTTCGTGACAGGCAATTGCGCTTTTGAATTCCACCACAAGGAATAACTGATCACTCCCAACTCAATCTGTGTCCGGATCTCTCCATATGTGAAAAAAAAGAGGATTGCTCCCATAGTGTAAAACCACTTAAAATTTATTCAAACCACATAAAAAGAACTCTCCAATAGTCTCACTCACATTTGATTAGGTAAAAAGCCAGCATAGGTTTAACTTGCAACACAGCACAGCACGCTCCACTTCAAATAAGCACACAGATATTACAGCGCTTGCAGTTACGGCGGACTCGAGGTGCACACAAGCTGTGCAAGTTATTGCTCACCCCCTCCTTCCTGCTCGCGCTTCAAATCAGGGACCGATATCCTTCAGGGAATTCCCAATACTGTGTTTTCACAGAGCTAATTGCCGCTCAGCCACGCCCCCGACATGTTTCGTCATCAAAAGGACTTAATCATGGGGTTGGCTGAGCAGCATGGCAATCACTCGCTTTATACCCTCCCCGTAACGGCCATAGTGCGCATGCGCGGCCATTTTTTTACTCGCGCATGCGCCCAACACTTGTTGCGCCTGCGCACTCCTCGTGTCCCCGTACGTGCAGTTCACAGTATATTGAATGGGGCATCCATCAACACTGTGTCACATCGCGGCTACGTTAATTCCACCACTCCTAACGAAGCAGTCCATGGAAGCCAGCAGCTGCACTACACGGCTGGACACAAACCAGCAGTCCGCCGTAATGTAACACTGTGATTGAGAGGAGTATAACCCCATGTTACATATAGTACTCCCAATTGTCTCACTATATGTCAGTAAACATAGTTAACAGATTTACTGACTGGGTTGGATTCATCATATTAAATGGCACATCATTGCCAATAAATAATGAACCATATTAAAAAAATTTTTTAAAAACAATTTAATTAATTATTAATGAGTGGGGCTGGGAAATAAATAACTCGGCCGACCGCCTCATAGTTTCCCTTACTATCCGTATGAGCACATCTGATAACCAGACTAGTCATATAGTGCCTCCCAAGGGGTCAGAAGTTGTTAATGAAACAGTTGAGATCTAGTTCAATGTTTAACCCTTTGGGAGTTAAACATTTAAAAAGAAAGATCCATTTAGTTTCCCTCTGTGACAGGTCTCTCACTCTGTTGGATCCCCTCCAGGCTGAATGTACCACATCAATTCCAACAAACTGTAGTAAGCTGGGATCCTGTTGATGTTTCTCTTTAAAATGGAGGGATACGCTATGGTATTTAAAACCCTTGCGTATATTAGCCAGATGTTCGGCTATTCGAATTCTCAACAGCCTCTTGGTCCTCCCTATATAGAATAAGCCACAGGGACACCACATCAAATATACCACAAAGGATGTGTTGCAAGTTATAAACTCTTTGATGGGGAACGTTTCATTATCATTATTAATTATTTCTGTTACTCCCCTATTCTGTACCTTCACTGTTCGGCAACATACACACTTCCTGCAACAGAAAAAACCTTTTAGGTCAATCCTCAACCTTCCTTCACCCGGGGGGTCAAGAATCTTTTTTACTACCTGGTCACCAAAGCTAGGGGCTTTTCTATATATGAACTTCGGCTGCTGTGGTAGGATTTCCTTCAGGTGCCTGTCCCTACAAAGGATGTGCCAGTGCTTTTTGTATATAGCCTCAACTTCCCTGTACTGACAATGGAAGCTCGATATGAAGCCTACTTGGTGGTAGTTAGAAGCTGATTGATTCTCTTTCTTCTTAAAGCAATCAGTTCTCGGTATTTTTGCAACATCATCAATAATTCCGTCTATGGTACACTCATCGTATCCTTTCTGAACGAATTTTTCCTTCAGTGTACCCGCTTGTGTCAGGAAATCTTCAATTTCAGTACAATTCCGCCGGACGCGTAATATCTGCCCTTTGGGTATGTTCCTTATCCATGCAGGGTGATGACCACTCCTGATGGATAAGTAACTGTTACGGTCTGTTACTTTAAAGTACACCTTTGTGTTTAGGGTGTTGGAGTTCTTCTTTATTGTAACATCCAAGAAGTTCACAGAGTCCTCGCTAATTTGGTAATCCAACCTAATATTTCTTTCATTGCGATTCAATGATTCCAAAAATCCTAATACCGACTCCCTAGAGCCCTCCCAGATGAATAGGAGGTCATCTATAAATCTCCGGTAAAATAACAACTGTGGCGGCTGATTATTAAAAATTTGTCTATCCTCCCATTCTGCCATAAACAGGTTGGCGAGGCTGGGAGCATACTTTGCTCCCATAGCCACGCCAACCTGCTGGGAATAAAATTGTCCTCCGAACCAAAAATAATTATGCGACATACAAAAATCAAGTATATGCCCCAAAAATTGCTTCTGAGTGTGCGGAATATCTTCACGTCTACTCAAAGCCCAATTCAAGGCCAACGCCGCATCCTCATGTTGTATCACCGTGTACAAGGAGGCAACGTCCGCCGTTACTAGGAAGGATGTGGTGGATTCATTCAGTTTAATTTCTTGTAACAGCATCAGTAATTCTGATGTATCCTTTAAATATGCTTTGGTGGCTCTAACACTTGGCTGGAGGAACTTATCCAAGTATTCCCCCAACCTGGATGTTACCGAACCAATACCGTTTACTATTGGTCGTGGGGGCGGTGCTTCTACATTTTTGTGGACCTTCGGCAACGTGTAAATTATAGGAATTCTACACGCGCTGGGGACCAAATACTTTTTTTCTTTTAAATTTAGTGCATTCATTCTATATCCCCACTCCACCAAAGCCATAAGCTGTGTGGAATACGGTTCTGTAGGATCTGTTGGTAACCTTTTATACGTTCTTTCATCTCCTAAGAGCTCAAGCAGTTGATTCTGATAAAAAGACCTGTCCATCACCACAACCCCTCCCCCCTTATCTGCCGGGCGGATAATTATATTTTTCTTCCCCTCCAACGACTCTATCCCCTCCCTGATATATTCAGGGTTCACTCTTTTTTTCTGAGGTAATTCTTCTATATCCTGTATTACCAGATTTTTGAACACCTCTATATAGTGATTACTCATATTCTGGGGATTAAAAGTGGATCTATTCCTAAGGCCACTATCTACCATCCTATTATTGTTGGTTCTGACCATAGGATTGATGGGGTGATTCAGAAAATACTTTTTGATATTCATAGTTCTGATGAACTTATGGGTGTCTATATAGACATCGAATTTATTCATCACCTTCTTCTGCGCACACTTAAGGCCTAAATTCAAAATGTTGAGCTCTTTCTGATTGAGCTCAACATTACTGATGTTATATATGCCTGTGTTTACACATCCCTCATCCTTTTTTTTGGAGGATATTCGTTTGCCTGCCCTACATCCACGTTGTCTCTTTGCGGGGGCATGCTCTCCCTGTTTAGGGCCTGTGGGGGGCCATTTCTTCCCTTCCCTCTTTGATTCGTGGCTTGCATATTTTTCCTTGGGGTACCCCCTCCTCTCCCATCCCTCCCCCGCTGCCCTAAAAAAGACGATGAATTTTGTACATACCCATGATTCTCCCCCTCTCTCAGGGGCGTGAATCGGTTAAATACTGGAATATCTCCTACAGGATCTAGATAGCGATTGGGGGGGGGGGGGGGGGGGGGGAACGGTTAGCTGGGGGGTAATTATTATAATGCGGAGGATATTGTTGCCACTGGGGCGGATAATACTCATATGGGTTATTGCTTTGAGCAGCGGGCTCATAAGTCCCATTACCTCTAAAATTACGGGGTGATTGATAATCATAATTATTCTGCACATAACCCCTCTTCTCCTGTGTTGGCCTAGGTGAGTTATAGTCACTAGAGGATTGGTTACCTCCATTGACTAATGGACCACCCTTTTTAAATTGACCACCCCTTCCTGAATCATTTTTATGGGTACTCGTTTTTCCCCCACTTTTTTTGCCACGCTCTGGTTTCAAGGGGGGTTGCACTATAGGTTCATCAATTTCTTCACCAGGGGGATCCTCAATAGTTTCCTCACCAGTCCCAGAAGTTCCAGCAGAGTTAATTTGCCACATGTATATATTTCCTGTTTTGAAATCATTGGAGTCTCTGTTATATTTCTTGACCTTCTTTTTCTGAGTCTCACGGTCAATCTTCTCAAGTTTTCTCTTCATAGTTATATTGAACTCTTTCATTGTACTGGAATCCTTGACGGATTCAAGCTTCCCTTCTATAGCCCTAATTTTCTCATTTAATAGTTCCAATTTGATACGTTTCCTACTCAGAACCAAACTTTGTAACTCCCTCCCCATTTTATTAAAAAAACCCAGCCATTCATCTGTGTATTTTTGGTCGTTAAGACCATCCTGTGGTGTAACATCCCACCTCAGGCTTCTAAAAATAAAAATCTCTTTCTGGTAGTGTTCGAAAGTGAATATATCCCACCATGTTTTAATGCGTTTCTCAAGCAGATTGTCTAATGATTTTAACAATCCTGAGATGTCCTCCTCATACTCAGTCATATTATGATTAGTAGAGAAAACACATTCGGGGTCCATTTGTCTATTTAGCAAGTAGCTAAATGCATCCATGGCTGCAAGTGGTTATCAGAAATTATGTCACAAAATATATAGAAATCCAAAAATGCCGCCCCTATTGGATGCCTATCCACTGCGCCCAGGACAACCTACCTAATATACTAAAGCTGCCGCTTTGTGAAGGTTTACCAGTGTGTAAGTTTAAACTCAATCTCTCTTATAGAGTGAAGATTACGATTAAACAGCGGCGCTAAACATAAATCACCAAATTAATATGTGACTAAAAATAAACTAATTAATATCACCTCTGAGTGCTCAGTGAAAAATACAATAATATATAATGTGCTTGAAAGCAAATATATAAAATATAAAACACAAATAATAAGTGCACTAAACGATGCAGACCAGTATGACGCTGGTTTTGCAAAACACAATAAGTGAAAGCATATAAAAGTCCGTGTAATGTTCCATATGCAACAAAAAGTGCAAAAAAATTATTTTTGTGAATATTCTTCCTTGGATCTTCCACCACACCACAGTGATCCGTGCTTCCACTCCCCCAAAAGAAACGCACTCACCGCATCTATCGCCCGCACTTTCGTGACAGGCAATTGCGCTTTTGAATTCCACCACAAGGAATAACTGATCACTCCCAACTCAATCTGTGTCCGGATCTCTCCATATGTGAAAAAAAGAGGATTGCTCCCATAGTGTAAAACCACTTAAAATTTATTCAAACCACATAAAAAGAACTCTCCAATAGTCTCACTCACATTTGATTAGGTAAAAAGCCAGCATAGGTTTAACTTGCAACACAGCACAGCACGCTCCACTTCAAATAAGCACACAGATATTACAGCGCTTGCAGTTACGGCGGACCACAGGATGGTCTTAACGACCAAAAATACACAGATGAATGGCTGGTTTTTTTTAATAAAATGGGGAGGGAGTTACAAAGTTTGGTTCTGAGTAGGAAACGTATCAAATTGGAACTATTAAATGAGAAAATTAGGGCTATAGAAGGGAAGCTTGAATCCGTCAAGGATTCCAGTACAATGAAAGAGTTCAATATAACTATGAAGAGAAAACTTGAGAAGATTGACCGTGAGACTCAGAAAAAGAAGGTCAAGAAATATAACAGAGACTCCAATGATTTCAAAACAGGAAATATATACATGTGGCAAATTAACTCTGCTGGAACTTCTGGGACTGGTGAGGAAACTATTGAGGATCCCCCTGGTGAAGAAATTGATGAACCTATAGTGCAACCCCCCTTGAAACCAGAGCGTGGCAAAAAAAGTGGGGGAAAAACGAGTACCCATAAAAATGATTCAGGAAGGGGTGGTCAATTTAAAAAGGGTGGTCCATTAGTCAATGGAGGTAACCAATCCTCTAGTGACTATAACTCACCTAGGCCAACACAGGAGAAGAGGGGTTATGTGCAGAATAATTATGATTATCAATCACCCCGTAATTTTAGAGGTAATGGGACTTATGAGCCCGCTGCTCAAAGCAATAACCCATATGAGTATTATCCGCCCCAGTGGCAACAATATCCTCCGCATTATAATAATTACCCCCCAGCTAACCGTTTCCCCCCCCCCCCCAATCGCTATCTAGATCCTGTAGGAGATATTCCAGTATTTAACCGATTCACGCCCCTGAGAGAGGGGGAGAATCATGGGTATGTACAAAATTCATCGTCTTTTTTAGGGCAGCGGGGGAGGGGTGGGAGAGGAGGGGGTACCCCAAGGAAAAATATGCAAGCCACGAATCAAAGAGGGAAGGGAAGAAATGGCCCCCCACAGGCCCTAAACAGGGAGAGCATGCCCCCGCAAAGAGACAACGTGGATTTAGGGCAGGCAAACGAATATCCTCCAAAAAAAAGGATGAGGGATGTGTAAACACAGGCATATATAACATCAGTAATGTTGAGCTCAATCAGAAAGAGCTCAACATTTTGAATTTAGGCCTTAAGTGTGCGCAGAAGAAGGTGATGAATAAATTCGATGTCTATATAGACACCCATAAGTTCATCAGAACTATGAATATCAAAAAGTATTTTCTGAATCACCCCATCAATCCTATGGTCAGAACCAACAATAATAGGATGGTAGATAGTGGCCTTAGGAATAGATCCACTTTTAATCCCCAGAATATGAGTAATCACTATATAGAGGTGTTCAAAAATCTGGTAATACAGGATATAGAAGAATTACCTCAGAAAAAAAGAGTGAACCCTGAATATATCAGGGAGGGGATAGAGTCGTTGGAGGGGAAGAAAAATATAATTATCCGCCCGGCAGATAAGGGGGGAGGGGTTGTGGTGATGGACAGGTCTTTTTATCAGAATCAACTGCTTGAGCTCTTAGGAGATGAAAGAACGTATAAAAGGTTACCAACAGATCCTACAGAACCGTATTCCACACAGCTTATGGCTTTGGTGGAGTGGGGATATAGAATGAATGCACTAAATTTAAAAGAAAAAAAGTATTTGGTCCCCAGCGCGTGTAGAATTCCTATAATTTACACGTTGCCGAAGGTCCACAAAAATGTAGAAGCACCGCCCCCACGACCAATAGTAAACGGTATTGGTTCGGTAACATCCAGGTTGGGGGAATACTTGGATAAGTTCCTCCAGCCAAGTGTTAGAGCCACCAAAGCATATTTAAAGGATACATCAGAATTACTGATGCTGTTACAAGAAATTAAACTGAATGAATCCACCACATCCTTCCTAGTAACGGCGGACGTTGCCTCCTTGTACACGGTGATACAACATGAGGATGCGGCGTTGGCCTTGAATTGGGCTTTGAGTAGACGTGAAGATATTCCGCACACTCAGAAGCAATTTTTGGGGCATATACTTGATTTTTGTATGTCGCATAATTATTTTTGGTTCGGAGGACAATTTTATTCCCAGCAGGTTGGCGTGGCTATGGGAGCAAAGTATGCTCCCAGCCTCGCCAACCTGTTTATGGCAGAATGGGAGGATAGACAAATTTTTAATAATCAGCCGCCACAGTTGTTATTTTACCGGAGATTTATAGATGACCTCCTATTCATCTGGGAGGGCTCTAGGGAGTCGGTATTAGGATTTTTGGAATCATTGAATCGCAATGAAAGAAATATTAGGTTGGATTACCAAATTAGCGAGGACTCTGTGAACTTCTTGGATGTTACAATAAAGAAGAACTCCAACACCCTAAACACAAAGGTGTACTTTAAAGTAACAGACCGTAACAGTTACTTATCCATCAGGAGTGGTCATCACCCTGCATGGATAAGGAACATACCCAAAGGGCAGATATTACGCGTCCGACGTAATTGTACTGAAATTGAAGATTTCCTGACACAAGCTGGTATACTGAAGGAAAAATTTGTTCAGAAAGGATACGATGAGTGCACCATAGACGGAATTATTAATGATGTTGCAAAAATACCGAGAACTGATTGCTTTAAGAAGAAAGAGAATCAATCAGTTTCTAACCACCACCAAGTAGGCTTCATATCGAGCTTCCATTGTCAGTACAGGGAAGTTGAGGCTATATACAAAAAGCACTGGCACATCCTTTGTAGGGACAGGCACCTGAAGGAAATCCTACCACAGCAGCCGAAGTTCATATATAGAAAAGCCCCTAGCTTTGGTGACCAGGTAGTAAAAAAGATTCTTGACCCCCCGGGTGAAGGAAGGTTGAGGATTGACCTAAAAGGTTTTTTCTGTTGCAGGAAGTGTGTATGTTGCCGAACAGTGAAGGTACAGAATAGGGGAGTAACAGAAATAACTAATAATGATAATGAAACGTTCCCCATCAAAGAGTTTATAACTTGCAACACATCCTTTGTGGTATATTTGATGTGGTGTCCCTGTGGCTTATTCTATATAGGGAGGACCAAGAGGCTGTTGAGAATTCGAATAGCCGAACATCTGGCTAATATACGCAAGGGTTTTAAATACCATAGCGTATCCCTCCATTTTAAAGAGAAACATCAACAGGATCCCAGCTTACTACAGTTTGTTGGAATTGATGTGGTACATTCAGCCTGGAGGGGATCCAACAGAGTGAGAGACCTGTCACAGAGGGAAACTAAATGGATCTTTCTTTTTAAATGTTTAACTCCCAAAGGGTTAAACATTGAACTAGATCTCAACTGTTTCATTAACAACTTCAGGATAAAATATTTATTGGGCAAGTGAGTGGTGGCAAGTTGGTCTATCGCTTCTCACATAGAAAAAATAGCAAATTTGTGAGGCCTGGTGTGCATTAACACGGCCTATACCCCAAAGAGAAGCTTAAACAAGATAGACATAGAGAGTATATGCATGTAAAACATAAAGTATTTTATTAAGGGTTTCAGGCCCAAAGATAAATCAATGAATAGGTGGGTAAACATATAATTATACAAGACAGTATGTATACATGGTAATCATGTGTAACCATAGGCATGTACAAGAATGCATCAATTGCACAACAACTTGCGATAATATCGGGGTCTTTCAGGAAAATGCAGACATGTTTCGGACGGACGTCCTTTTTCAAGGCAATATCTGTTCCTGTGTTTGCTCAATAGTACTGTATGAGACAGAGTAGAGTCATTAATATACAACATAATGTGTTGATAAGTATAAACCTGTGAATTGAACCACTCAATGGTAATGGTACTCACTTGCAGGATTTAAAGGGCTAAAATAAGCCCAATGGTCTTGGGGTACAGAGATATGGTGTCAGTATGTCCACATAGTATACAGTGGGTCTTGTGCTGTTAAAAGCAAACGGCTGCTAAACATTTGAAAGGCTGCAAGATCTCCAAGCCATGCATTGGGAAGTTGCAATGGCTATTAGTGCCTGGGCCTGAGGTGATATAAGGCTCTAAAGTAAGGAGGAGTAAGTAGGGTAACATTAGTATCTCTTGAAAGTAAAGAGGAGTAGGCTGGTGCAAAAATAAATTGCATAGAGTAAGATATTGATATTACCTGGTAGAGGGAGAGCTTGTGCTGCAGTATAGCGAAACGCCGGCAGGAAAGTGTGATACCTGGTCCCGCCATTGTGAAGGCTAATATAGTATATGATGATAGGTGTCAGCTGTGCAAGCCATGGTGGAAGGTAATTGCACTAAGCTGTGTTATAATTGAAGACCAGGTGTGGGGATGGTGGCTGAGAGGCCACAATGTAATATCCCCAATGTTGAGATCTCAGACGCGGCGGCGCCGCGCGTCGACACGTCCAGAGGGGGTGTTGCCTTATGCGCTTATGTGAAATCTACATTAATATCTGTACAATATTGTAATTAGAAATATATTTCAGTTAGAGGGAAATATATATATTTAAAGTATTGAGGGTTGTGTTGGTGTTACTGTAATTAGTTCAACTTCAAAGCTTGGCCTTTTGTTTTCCCTGATAACATCTCACCTGGGTAGTAAACAACAGCCTTCTTTGATTCATCCAATCAGGCTGTGCCCAATAGACATGTACTAGGTGACCAATTAGGGAGAATTATATTAGCCACACTACAGGAAGTAGGGGGGGGGGATATAATGCTTTGTGAGAAAGCTAACGATTCCTTTTTTCTGGTGGGGAAACACACAGCAGTCATCATGGGCTGAACTGAACAGGTAATATAACTCTATACTTGCACCTTATATATTGTATTGTAAATATGGTTCTGTGAGTAATATGTAAATATCATGTAATCCAGGGGACCTACACTGTACATTGTGTTGTAAATTCTGTCTGGTGTGTAATTTGTATATATATTATGTAACCCTATCAATAAATGTGTATTAGCTTGAGTTTTAACTACTTGTAACTAAACATGTTTGTAGATCAAGGTCTGAAGGGATATAATCTATATTCCTTCATATATATATTTTATTTAAACCTAGCATTTTCTGCCTTGATGTGCTAGGGATTTGTGTATTAGCTTGAGTTTTAACTACTTGTAACTAAACATGCTTTTACCTCACGGTCTGAAGGAATATAATCTATATTCCTTCGTATATATATATATATTTTATTTCAACCTAGCATTTTCTGCCTTGATGTGCTAGGGATTTGTGTATTAGCGTGACTTTTAACTACTTATAATAAATGTTATTATATTCAAAGCCTTTCCTCCTGATCTGTAGAACTCTCATTTAACCCATATCATATTTTGTGATTAATAAATCAGAAATAGAGATTTTAGAGGTTACAGATGGCGGCCACGAAACCAGTACAGGACGGAAGGTGTTTGAATCTAATATCAAAATCGATGTATTAGAGATTAAGACTAGTAGTTGAACTTAAATTGAGTCAGTTTGTTCAATCTATCTAGGGAAAAATCTAGGTAAATATTTTTCTTTTTCTCTCTTTTGTAGTTTAGTTATATATTTTTTTTTTTTTGTATTATATATATATATATTATATGATTATTTTGCTGAAGGTACCTAGTAGCTTGAACTTAAATTGAGTCAGTTTGTTCAATATATCTAGGGAAAACTGTAGGTGAATTTTAATTTTTTTTTGTGGTTTAAAAATGGTGGTGTTGCTGAAGGTACTTAGTAGATTGAACTTAAATTGAGTCAGTTTGTTCAATCTATCTAGGGAAAACTATAGGTATTAACTCTAAAAATGAGAGAGGATACACCACATATTTTGTTTTGCATAAATATTCCGTAAATTTTAATTGAACAAGTTCTTTGGATGTACCATTTACAAACCGGTTATGTAATGGGGAGGAAGAAACTTGGCGGGAAAAAGTGTTATTTCTTTTTATTATTTTTTTTTTTTAATGCTCACAAAGCTTAATGGCTCTCTCTAAACCATTGTTTGAGAGTGACATGTTTCATTGGAAAGACACCATGTGAGTGGGGTCTTGGTTTCCTGTTGAAAAGTTTCAACAGATTTTTAATTTAAATGGTCTGTCCACTAAATGCATAATATTTGTGTATAGGACAGGAGAGCAGTAATATTCTCATTGTTGTCAGTTAAAGTACAGGACTGTGGAAGTCTTGTTGCTGAATGCTGAAGCTAATATCTGAGAAAGATTATTAGTATAGGGTAAAATAAGGTGCATTTAGCATACTGTATTATACCCTGACTTTTTTTTTAGGATGAGTTTGTGCTAGATTTTTTTTTTTTTTATTTTATTTTTTTTTTTGTCTAAACTGAATGGGTGAACTTTGGTGTAAACACGGATGTGTTTACCTTTCTATTGTAAACCAAGAGGGTTATTCACCCTATTTGATACTTGTGGCCCTACTATTGTTCCTATTGTGTTGGGGGGTGTAGGCTCAAATAAGGTAAAATACAGACTATTGTGAGTGGATTTGGAGTGTCTACAGTAATCTAAAGGATTGTTTTATTGAAAGCTGAAAATATACAGCTATATATCTATATATGTATATAGGTATATATAGATAGTTTATTTATTTTTTTATATTTTTTTTTCCTTTCCACTCCACTTTACTGTATTTTCAGGATTTTATTCGATTTTAATGTTCGTTTTCCCAACTTCGTTACAGTAATCTAAAAAGGACTGTATAGTACAGGGCAACATTTAACTTAAACTATTGACGGGTGGGTAGAGGATATAGGTTATTTGGATAGCCGCCCTAGGGTACACTCTCTCTCACCCCGTGCACATTTTTTTTTTTTTTTTTTTTTTTTTTATGGCATACATATTTGCACATATCTATCAGTGGATATTGGAGACTGGCAAATTAGGGATGGATGCTTATACCCCGAGGGTTTGCCCTCCCTTACACTCATTTTATTATCTCAGTATAGGCTCTGGGTTTATAATACACTGTCTAGGAGGGGGGATAGGTATATGGTAGTACCGCCAGCAATTAGGTGTCTACCTCCACCCCTCTCTCTTTATTATCGTATGGTCTAGTCAAGTACATTCTAATATCCTGGACTCACAGGAAGCGCCAATTTTCCCTATTTTGTACCAATCATTTAAATTTGCCTCTTAGGGGTAATTTGTTTTTTTTTCTGGAAAGGCTGCATACCTGGATTACTTGTCCCTAAGCGCGGAGCTGTTTGTGGTTTTCAACATTTAACTTAAGCTTTAACTAGCTTACAAATTGTGCATATTATTTGTTGGTAATGGCAGCCATGTCCCGTCTAGAAGTCCATAGCAACTTTTACTCTTAAACACAACAATGTCACAGTTGCTACAAACAATTTCAATTCTTAAATGTTTAATGCTACGGCATCTACTTGTGCCTATGAAATTGGGGACAATAACGTATATGAAAAGTATGGGGGAAAGGAGGATATGGATCCTAATTCTACTTTTCCTGTGGCGATGGGAGAAATCGCAGAGCCACAAGAAAATCGAGAATGCACCATGGTCACAGAATTAGGAGCAAGACAAGTTCCCCAACATTGGCAAAATTAAAAATAAGGCACACATAGGTGTGAGAAGTCTTAGTGACCAGAATAAGGCATCTTCTAGCACAGGGCGGTGTGGGCAATCTACACATACCATAGATTGTAATGCAATCATTCCGTCTGGAGTAGGTGTTAATTTTAACAACTCCTTGAAAGGTGAGAGCTCGGGGGTAAATATCCCTAGATCTCTTAGGAAGACAGGAAAGGTGGTCAATAAACCTAAAACCACACCAGTTGTTAAGGGATACCTTATTACTTTACAAAAGATAAAACGCTATACATTCCAATCTATTAAAATAAATTATGTATTGTTTGCTTTAAAATAGGTTAGAAAATTTGGGAAGAGATTAACAACTGTTGTCTATAAAGTTATTTGTTTTCAGGTTAAGTGAATTCCAGAAATGATATGTGCATATCATTTAGCTGTACAGATGCAAAATACGCCCCTAACAAAAGGGTAAGGTATAAAGGCCCATTGTTTTTTTTTCCTCTTTCTCTTCTTTACTTTGTATTCTCCCAGAGGTTGGAAACGCCTAGCAATTCATTTGCAATTACCAAAGCCTTATACAGAATGTATGGGATGCATTTGAAATGAATGTGTATGGGTGAGCGATGGAATGCATGAGTAGGAACAGTACATGTATAAACTAAGATTTGTTTTTTTTTTTTGATAAGGGGTGCACCCAATATTGTTTTATGGCCATCAATAAGTGTGATCACACTAATGCGCATGCGTTGTACTGTTTATGATTATTTTATAAATATTTGTTTTGTTTTTTTCCGTTTACAATGAGCTCAATACTGGTACCAGTTTAAATTTATAACTTTTGGTTTTACAAGTTTAAATGTATTCGCAAATAAATAACCTGTGCACAGATATGAATTATTTTTTTTGTATGTCCTTTCTGGGGGCTTAGAGTGAAAGTTCATTCACTCTGACACTTGAAACTACATGCTACATTACTTTGCACATTGTGGCATCTTAGGCATTCAGTAGGTCTTGTGTTGCGTGTTGTTTTCCCTTCCAAATTCACTCATGTGAAGATTATAGGTCTACATTTTGTATTCTTAGAAGGTAAGTATTTATAAACCCTACAGAGTTTTCCTATAATTTTTGGCTATCAGAGTTTAGATAGGGGGTGGGTCCTGTACATTTTTGACTTTACTTACGGTTGATGGATTCATTACCTCTGCTGGAAGGCGGTTCCAAGCATCCACTACTAGTTAGGCCAGTATGAACCTCTCAGAGAGGTACAGTGAGATGTTATTAATGATTTTTAAGTTTTGTATTACAGGATAAATGCACAAACAAGGACGGATGATTGGACCCAGATGTGTACCCAAATACAAATAAGGACCTTAAAGAACATCATTTTTTTTTTTTTGTGTATGTTCTTAGGAGAAGCCTTAAATATTATTAATTACAGGCCTAGGTAAATTCTAAACACTGGTTTGGGGCAGTCTGTTTCAATAAACAGACGCCCTACCCTCTAGAAAAACAACTTTTTGTGGCCTTTTTGACTTGCAAATGGGTTTGCACTGAGAGTCAATTAATATGTTAATCACAACCGGGAGAGGGGGTTGCCTTTAGTATACCTACAATGCTAAAGGCAGTTTTTCAAATGTTTCTCTTTTTGGGTCAACAAGACACAGATTTAAGCCGCTTCAACAAAGTTAAAGTTTGGGCCAGCATTCAATCTGTATGGTTGTATTATTTTGTTTTATTTTTTTTTTTTTTTTTTTTTTTTTATTTTAATTTTATTATTTTTTTTTTTTTTATTTTAATCGTAATTTTTAATTTTTTTTTTTAATCTATTTTTTTTTTTTTGTTTGATTTTCTTTTTTCTTTTTCTCTTAAGGGAAAGGATTTTTTTTTTTTTTTTGTTGTTGGTTTTTTTTTTTTTATTTCTTTCCTATATCACCTTATTATTTTTTTTTTTTTTTTTTTATTGGTGATTCTTCAGTTTTGCGTGACTATGGTCAAAAAAAAAAAAAAAAAAGAGGGGAGTGAGTATGGGGAACACTACATGGAGAACATTTAAAGCGATTAGAAATGTTGATATAGAATATTAAGGCTTCCCTGTAGCATTTTGGGGATGGGCCAAGTCCCAACAGGTGTTAGTTTTCTCTTATGACATGGGATAATCGTTTTATATGAATTTAGGTCATGGTAGCTATTTATCATGACACTAGTAATATTAGGGTTTAACAACAGTCATGTGACTATTTTCTGTGTAAATGTGACATACAATCCTCTCTACAGTTCTAACATTTGGGCAGTCATCAGATGTGGTCATTGATATTATTTTTGTTGGTCAGGTTTTCCTTTGTGTGCCAGAATAAGTCAAAGAGCATGGCGTGAATATAATATAGATATACTGGAACTGGTGAGACTCATAGTGATTGGCAAATAGCAGGGAGTATAGTACAATTGTACTTAAAAGTATTTTAGTTTGATTGTTCCTGAAGCCACTAGTGACTGGTGACATCACACTTATCCATATTCTGAAATCAAGTTATTTTTGTCTGCGTAGATGACACTGCCTAATCTGCACATAGATCTCTCATAGTGGTGACCTCTTCTGTAGCCTGCTAAAGGCAGGACGGTACAGTAGCTACCCATGGTAGCCAAGGACGGAGCTATATGCCCAAAGGTTTGGCACCAGCACTGAACATAGCTCCAGTAAAAGGAGCTAGTGGTGAGTTGCGATGGCAACAAAATCCCCCTGGACACTTAAAGTGTCACACACACACACACACAGTGGTATTCAGCAGAAGGTGGAGCAGAGTTACTTGCAGGCATATGACAATGGAGGAAGAAAGATGAGGGGTGAAATCAGAAACCTGGCTTAAGGACGTAAACCTAATAACCTAAACCTAAAATTGTTACACATGTCACTGGGAAAAGGGTCTCACTTTATGTTGCAGTATATCTAGGGCAATTAAAAGGTCCTTACTGCTCAGACTTACCAGACAAGCATTCAGTTGAATACATATGTCCCAAATGTACTTGTGTATCTCTTTCTCTACCTCTGTCCACATTAATAAAGTATAATCTTAGAAAGCCTGGATAACTGTTGCAAAGGCCATTACTGTATGCTGTATCCAACTGGAATCACCATGGAAGGCTGTCCCAGAAGCAAGGGCAACATGACCAGATTGACATTATGGACTTTCGCACTATTATTATTGGACAGTTGAGAACAAGGATCCTCATGTTTTTATTATTATTAATTTTTTTTTTCCCCCTTCATTTTTTTTTTTTTTGGGTGTGTTTTTAATTGTTTTCTCTTTATTTATCATATGATTTTTCTGTTATTATTATGGACTTATTACATCCAGAACAAGTGATGACTACCGATACTGGGATCCAGAAATGTGAACTGTAGAGATGGAGAGTTTAAAAGTTTTGTTTATTCTCAAAGAAGTTATTTCATTTCAGAGGGCAAAGCTGAAAAGTTCCAAATATTAAAGAAGATTGCACATAAACCATTATTCTATGTGTGGCCGAGTCTCATATACTCAACTGGCCACAAGGGGCCATCTGTTGCCTTATGCGCTTATGTGAAATCTACATTAATATCTGTACAATATTGTAATTAGAAATATATTTCAGTTAGAGGGAAATATATATATTTAAAGTATTGAGGGTTGTGTTGGTGTTACTGTAATTAGTTCAACTTCAAAGCTTGGCCTTTTGTTTTCCCTGATAACATCTCACCTGGGTAGTAAACAACAGCCTTCTTTGATTCATCCAATCAGGCTGTGCCCAATAGACATGTACTAGGTGACCAATTAGGGAGAATTATATTAGCCACACTACAGGAAGTAGGGGGGGGGGATATAATGCTTTGTGAGAAAGCTAACGATTCCTTTTTTCTGGTGGGGAAACACACAGCAGTCATCATGGGCTGAACTGAACAGGTAATATAACTCTATACTTGCACCTTATATATTGTATTGTAAATATGGTTCTGTGAGTAATATGTAAATATCATGTAATCCAGGGGACCTACACTGTACATTGTGTTGTAAATTCTGTCTGGTGTGTAATTTGTATATATATTATGTAACCCTATCAATAAATGTGTATTAGCTTGAGTTTTAACTACTTGTAACTAAACATGTTTGTAGATCAAGGTCTGAAGGGATATAATCTATATTCCTTCATATATATATTTTATTTAAACCTAGCATTTTCTGCCTTGATGTGCTAGGGATTTGTGTATTAGCTTGAGTTTTAACTACTTGTAACTAAACATGCTTTTACCTCACGGTCTGAAGGAATATAATCTATATTCCTTCGTGTATATAGATATATTTTATTTCAACCTAGCATTTTCTGCCTTGATGTGCTAGGGATTTGTGTATTAGCGTGACTTTTAACTACATATAATAAATGTTATTATATTCAAAGCCTTTCCTCCTGATCAGTAGAACTCTTATTTAACCCATATCATATTTTGTGATTAATAAATCAGAATTATAAATCAAGTTCACATACCCCTGATTCAAAGCCCTCAAGATAGGGCTTGAAATTAAATGCCTCGTTGAGGCCAGGGGGGGATGTGGCATTGAGGTGAAAAATCCATTTAAGCTCACTTTGAAGTAGGGATTTGTTGTAATCACCCCCTCTGTTAGGTGGGGGAATGTGGTCAAGTGCTCTGAATGTGATCTGAGGGGTTGAGTCCTGGTGCACAATTGCACAGTGTCGCCCTAGGGGGAGGTCAGGGTCTTTTTGGTTGATGCTAAGGGTGTGTCGATAAATGCGTTTCCAAAAGGGAAGTTTGGTTTTCCCAACATAAAAACACCCACACTCGCACTCTAGTAGATAAACAATGCCGACTGAGCGGCAATTGACAAAATGTTGGGGGAAAAAAGGTTGTCCATTGGGTAAGGTGTTGGATCTGTTGGATTTAGATAGATACTTGCAATATCTGCATTTCCCACAGGGGAATGTCCCCTTGGTTTGTTTATGTAAATAACTGACAGGGGTGTATTCACTTCTGATTAGTTTGTCACGGAGAGAGGGAGCTCGTCTATAGGTAAGTAGGGGGTGTGTAGGTACGAATGGAGACAGTGAGTGATCTGTAGTTAGAATATGCCAATGTTTCTCTAAAATCTGAGTAATAGAAGAGTGTTGTTCACAAAAATTGGTAATAATTCGCAATGGAGTATTGGTGGCTTGTGGTTTGGAAGGGAAAAGTAAAGAGTTACGTGTTTTGGATTTCGCTTTTTTGTATGCGATTTTCAAAATTTTGGGTGGGTATCCTCGTTCTAACAGCCTATTTCGTAAAATCGAGGCCTCGTTTTCAAAGGAGGCCTCGGTTGAGCAGTTACGGCGGGCACGAAGGTATTGGGCATATGGAATAGAATTGAGGAGAGGTTCCGGGTGGAAACTGGAGGCAGCCAGAATGGTGTTGCCTGCAGTAGGTTTACGATATAAGTGGCTTTGAATATGGCCTTCCGGGTCCTTTATGAGGGTCAGGTCTAGGAAACAAATGGAAGTTGGACTAAAGGTCATGGTAAATCTCAAATTTAGCCGATTAGTAGTATTCAAATGAATCAGAAAATCTTGTAAGATTTGGCTAGGTCCCTGCCAGACAATAAGGATATCGTCGATGTATCGACGAAAGGTGACAATATGTTTGGTGTACATATTGGCAGAGGGGTCTAGAAATAAGAGGCGTTCCCACTCCCCCAAGTACAGATTGGCGTAGGCCGGTGCGCAACAAGTGCCCATGGCCACGCCCTTCTGTCTCTGTCCACTAGGGGGCCCCCTATCCATCTCTATGGCACTGTGACTCACTCGCTGAATTATCAAACGTTTAATACATTAAACGTATCGAAATGCATTTACATTGCTATACTTCTACACACCCATTTAGTACATATTCCGGCTTTCCTGCTTCCATTTGATGTACTGGCTGCCCGGCGCGGGTAAGACCATGTGCGCATGCGCGTATTCCATACGGCGCATGCGCTACACATACCCATTGAGGCGCACGTCCTGCCATCACACGCGCCCCCCCCGCTTGCGTTCCAGCACGCGGGGAGGGGTTAGTCTGCCCGCGTCGGTGACGCTCCGACGCCGCACGAGGCCACGCCCCCTCTGGACGTGTCGACGCGCGGCGCCGCCGCGTCTGAGATCTCAACATTGGGGATATTACATTGTGGCCTCTCAGCCACCATCCCCACACCTGGTCTTCAATTATAACACAGCTTAGTGCAATTACCTTCCACCATGGCTTGCACAGCTGACACCTATCATCATATACTATATTAGCCTTCACAATGGCGGGACCAGGTATCACACTTTCCTGCCGGCGTTTCGCTATACTGCAGCACAAGCTCTCCCTCTACCAGGTAATATCAATATCTTACTCTATGCAATTTATTTTTGCACCAGCCTACTCCTCTTTACTTTCAAGAGATACTAATGTTACCCTACTTACTCCTCCTTACTTTAGAGCCTTATATCACCTCAGGCCCAGGCACTAATAGCCATTGCAACTTCCCAATGCATGGCTTGGAGATCTTGCAGCCTTTCAAATGTTTAGCAGCAGTTTGCTTTTAACAGCACAAGACCCACTGTATACTATGTGGACATACTGACACCATATCTCTGTACCCCAAGACCATTGGGCTTATTTTAGCCCTTTAAATCCTGCAAGTGAGTACCATTACCATTGAGTGGTTCAATTCACAGGTTTATACTTATCAACACATTATGTTGTATATTAATGACTCTACTCTGTCTCATACAGTACTATTGAGCAAACACAGGAACAGATATTGCCTTGAAAAAGGACGTCCGTCCGAAACATGTCGGCATTTTCCTGAAAGACCCCGATATTATCGCAAGTTGTTGTGCAATTGATGCATTCTTGTACATGCCTATGGTTACACATGATTACCATGTATACATACTGTCTTGTATAATTATATGTTTACCCACCTATTCATTGATTTATCTTTGGGCCTGAAACCCTTAATAAAATACTTTATGTTTTACATGCCTATACTCTCTATGTCTATCTTGTTTAAGCTTCTCTTTGGGGTATAGGCCGTGTTAATGCACACCAGGCCTCACAAATTTGCTATTTTTTCTATGTGAGAAGCGATAGACCAACTTGCCACCACTCACTTGCCCAATAAATATTTTATCTTGATTTATCTATGGTTAAGCCATAAAAAACCCCCTACCTGAGCAAGTGACTGCTGGCACTCTCTACCTCATCTATATTCATGTCTCTATATATGACCTGATTTAAATACGAGTATTGACTTCTGTTTTGTACCCTAAGACCATTATTACCTTTAACCTGGTTTTGTGAACATCACCCTCACAGTATCCCCCTAACCATCATGGCAATCTTCCTTGGGGAGGATTGGGAGACTCGCATGACTAGCACCTTACAGCAATTCCAATCTAATGAATTCATTGAATCCCAATTACGATTTGTTTTTCTTAACCTCACACATACTGTCCAGAAAAAAGCCTCCCTTTTCTGGCACATCAAGTCCTTTAAGGACTACATTGCTCACAGTATCAACCCTTTCGGGCTCAGGGTTCAAATTTTTCCCACTTTTCAGGACATCCCCCCAGACTTTAAACAGGCCTGGGAGGGTGTCCTTAAACAATGCTCTATTGATTTGATGAAACTTTTGATACAACAATATGAGACACAGATGTCCGCCCTTGATGCCAAATTAGCATCATTAAATACTCAGCTTACACAATTTCTAGATCATCCACTATATAAAACACTTGACCTTCAACTCAAAAAACGTTTTGACAAATTTAACCATGACACTTTGACGCAGAAGGACAAAAAATTCTTCCGCGACAAAAAAGCTTTCCAAGAGGAAAGAGCCTACAAATGGAATGAGGCCAACCGTGCTGTACGCCCACCAGCTCCAGCACGCTTCGCCTCCAAACCTATGCCTCCCAAATATGCTGCTGATCGCAACACAGATAATTCACATGTTGCACCCAAACCCCACCCCACACGAGGCCCACGCAATCCAAAAAGAGGCCGCACACCTAACCTTTCTAGTGACGAGGTCTCCGATCCCGAGGGACCGACTGACGACTCACCGGCCAGAGACCCGTCGGTCGCTTCCTCGTCCTCGAAGACCTCCAGATCACACTCTTTACCTTCATCTTCCCAACACTTTGATTTTTTAGACCTAATGCGTGCTTCACAAAGAATTCAGCACAACAACACTCACCAACCGAAAAGAACACCAAGATAACCCCACCGTCTTGTAATATTATCAACCTTTCCAAACATTCACTCACTAAGCATGAAATTTCCGTCCTTGAAAAGGGACTCACCTTTTGTCCTGTATCCCACATAGACAAATTCACTGTCATTAAAGACATTCATTTGTTTGTCCGCAAATTGCTATTACACAGCATATACACACCTAATCCTTTTTCGGACTTGCTTTTACACTCCGCAGCGGAAACCACTGCCCTCCAACAGTTAACTGAACTTTTGGATGAAAGTGATAACCCCAACCTAATAGATACTTTGGATCTTGACACTCTCTTAGCCACCACTGAGGATAATTCTCCCACTCCATCACACCCACCCTCTAAAATAACCATAAAAAAGAAATCTAGTTTCTACCCACTTTTTCCCACTTTTCAGGACATCCCCCCAGACTTTAAACAGGCCTGGGAGGGTGTCCTTAAACAATGCTCTATTGATTTGATGAAACTTTTGATACAACAATATGAGACACAGATGTCCGCCCTTGATGCCAAATTAGCATCATTAAATACTCAGCTTACACAATTTCTAGATCATCCACTATATAAAACACTTGACCTTCAACTCAAAAAACGTTTTGACAAATTTAACCATGACACTTTGATGCAGAAGGACAAAAAATTCTTCCGCGACAAAAAAGCTTTCCAAGAGGAAAGAGCCTACAAATGGAATGAGGCCAACCGTGCTGTACGCCCACCAGCTCCAGCACGCTTCGCCTCCAAACCTATGCCTCCCAAATATGCTGCTGATCGCAACACAGATAATTCACATGTTGCACCCAAACCCCACCCCACACGAGGCCCACGCAATCCAAAAAGAGGCCGCACACCTAACCTTTCTAGTGACGAGGTCTCCGATCCCGAGGGACCGACTGACGACTCACCGGCCAGAGACCCGTCGGTCGCTTCCTCGTCCTCGAAGACCTCCAGATCACACTCTTTACCTTCATCTTCCCAACACTTTGATTTTTTAGACCTAATGCGTGCTTCACAAAGAATTCAGCACAACAACACTCACCAACCGAAAAGAACACCAAGATAACCCCACCGTCTTGTAATATTATCAACCTTTCCAAACATTCACTCACTAAGCATGAAATTTCCGTCCTTGAAAAGGGACTCACCTTTTGTCCTGTATCCCACATAGACAAATTCACTGTCATTAAAGACATTCATTTGTTTGTCCGCAAATTGCTATTACACAGCATATACACACCTAATCCTTTTTCGGACTTGCTTTTACACTCCGCAGCGGAAACCACTGCCCTCCAACAGTTAACTGAACTTTTGGATGAAAGTGATAACCCCAACCTAATAGATACTTTGGATCTTGACACTCTCTTAGCCACCACTGAGGATAATTCTCCCACTCCATCACACCCACCCTCTAAAATAACCATAAAAAAGAAATCTAGTTTCTACCCACCCCCCAGCACCAACCCACGAGCCGCACTATTTTTGCAGGCAGTTACACGGGAAATCCGTAACCTAAAAATCTATCCTAATCGATCTAAGGCAAGAAACTTCTCATACAATCAATACCTCGCTCTCCAAAATCTCAAAACCAATTCCACGATAATAATAAAACCCGCCGACAAAGGCGGAAATATTGTTATACTGGACAGGGATCACTATACTCAAATGTGCCATGATATCCTTCAGAACAAGGAATGGTACATAAAGATCCCTACATCTTTCATTTCCTCAGCACAACAACAACTATATACACTCATAGATTCCGCCACTACACAAGGGGTATTGGATAAAAACACTAGTGACTATGTTAGAACTAAATTCCCACGTATAGCTACGTTCTATGCACTCCCCAAGGTGCATAAAAACCTACCCAGACCACCAGGCAGGCCTATAGTCTCCGGAAGAGGCTCTCTTACAGATAACCTCAGTCGTTATATCGATAAATTACTGCAACCCCTAGTTATTCAACTCCCTTCTTACATAAGAGACACCACCCATCTCTTACAAAGTCTGTCCTCTCTAACTATTGGTCCCGACACCTTACTCGTCGCGATTGATGTCGAGGCATTATACAGCTCGATTCCTCACACTCTAGGACTCTCCGCCATCCGACATATACTCACTACTTCCTCTTTATACTCTACTGATCTTTCCACATTTATCATAAATGCTCTAAACTTTATTCTCAACAACAACTTTTTTTCCTTTGATGGTTCCCACTACCTCCAAGTACAGGGCGTGGCCATGGGCACTTGTTGCGCACCGGCCTACGCCAATCTGTACTTGGGGGAGTGGGAACGCCTCTTATTTCTAGACCCCTCTGCCAATATGTACACCAAACATATTGTCACCTTTCGTCGATACATCGACGATATCCTTATTGTCTGGCAGGGACCTAGCCAAATCTTACAAGATTTTCTGATTCATTTGAATACTACTAATCGGCTAAATTTGAGATTTACCATGACCTTTAGTCCAACTTCCATTTGTTTCCTAGACCTGACCCTCATAAAGGACCCGGAAGGCCATATTCAAAGCCACTTATATCGTAAACCTACTGCAGGCAACACCATTCTGGCTGCCTCCAGTTTCCACCCGGAACCTCTCCTCAATTCTATTCCATATGCCCAATACCTTCGTGCCCGCCGTAACTGCTCAACCGAGGCCCCCTTTGAAAACGAGGCCTCGATTTTACGAAATAGGCTGTTAGAACGAGGATACCCACCCAAAATTTTGAAAATCGCATACAAAAAAGCGAAATCCAAAACACGTAACTCTTTACTTTTCCCTTCCAAACCACAAGCCACCAATACTCCATTGCGAATTATTACCAATTTTTGTGAACAACACTCTTCTATTACTCAGATTTTAGAGAAACATTGGCATATTCTAACTACAGATCACTCACTGTCTCCATTCGTACCTACACACCCCCTACTTACCTATAGACGAGCTCCCTCTCTCCGTGACAAACTAATCAGAAGTGAATACACCCCTGTCAGTTATTTACATAAACAAACCAAGGGGACATTCCCCTGTGGGAAATGCAGATATTGCAAGTATCTATCTAAATCCAACAGATCCAACACCTTACCCAATGGACAACCTTTTTTCCCCAACATTTTGTCAATTGCCGCTCAGTCGGCATTGTTTATCTACTAGAGTGCGAGTGTGGGTGTTTTTATGTTGGGAAAACCAAACTTCCCTTTTGGAAACGCATTTATCGACACACCCTTAGCATCAACCAAAAAGACCCTGACCTCCCCCTAGGGCGACACTGTGCAATTGTGCACCAGGACTCAACC
Source organism: Lithobates sylvaticus (assembly GCA_028564925.1). NCBI lineage: Eukaryota > Metazoa > Chordata > Amphibia > Anura > Ranidae > Lithobates > Lithobates sylvaticus. The sequence goes on along the minus strand of CM053026.1, from coordinate 584,824,953 downwards.
CCTCAGATCACATTCAGAGCACTTGACCACATTCCCCCACCTAACAGAGGGGGTGATTACAACAAATCCCTACTTCAAAGTGAGCTTAAATGGATTTTTCACCTCAATGCCACATCCCCCCCTGGCCTCAACGAGGCATTTAATTTCAAGCCCTATCTTGAGGGCTTTGAATCAGGGGTATGTGAACTTGATTTATAATTCTCACAGGAATTGAGATGGGCTTCCCGAGTATTTTGTACTCTGGAACCCCTTCTCCACCTGGTTCAACTATATATTTACATCATGGTTATTGTGCTCTGCTCCAATATAAATGCACCCGCTGTAATGTTCTACTAATATGTTTATACCATGTTGACCTTACCGCAGTGTTTGCAATGTTTTTTATATTCATTCAAATCTAACGATACAAATACACTGTATATATACATATGTCTTTACTATTTTTGCAAATATGTGAATATTGCTGTTTTTGCTATTCTAAATGCATTTTCTGTCTCTGTCCACTAGGGGGCCCCCTATCCATCTCTATGGCACTGTGACTCACTCGCTGAATTATCAAACGTTTAATACATTAAACGTATCGAAATGCATTTACATTGCTATACTTCTACACACCCATTTAGTACATATTCCGGCTTTCCTGCTTCCATTTGATGTACTGGCTGCCCGGCGCGGGTAAGACCATGTGCGCATGCGCGTATTCCATACGGCGCATGCGCTACACATACCCATTGAGGCGCACGTCCTGCCATCACACGCGCCCCCCCCGCTTGCGTTCCAGCACGCGGGGAGGGGTTAGTCTGCCCGCGTCGGTGACGCTCCGACGCCGCACGAGGCCACGCCCCCTCTGGACGTGTCGACGCGCGGCGCCGCCGCGTCTGAGATCTCAACATTGGGGATATTACATTGTGGCCTCTCAGCCACCATCCCCACACCTGGTCTCCAATTATAACACAGCTTAGTGCAATTACCTTCCACCATGGCTTGCACAGCTGACACCTATCATCATATACTATATTAGCCTTCACAATGGCGGGACCAGGTATCACACTTTCCTGCCGGCGTTTCGCTATACTGCAGCACAAGCTCTCCCTCTACCAGGTAATATCAATATCTTACTCTATGCAATTTATTTTTGCACCAGCCTACTCCTCTTTACTTTCAAGAGATACTAATGTTACCCTACTTACTCCTCCTTACTTTAGAGCCTTATATCACCTCAGGCCCAGGCACTAATAGCCATTGCAACTTCCCAATGCATGGCTTGGAGATCTTGCAGCCTTTCAAATGTTTAGCAGCCGTTTGCTTTTAACAGCACAAGACCCACTGTATACTATGTGGACATACTGACACCATATCTCTGTACCCCAAGACCATTGGGCTTATTTTAGCCCTTTAAATCCTGCAAGTGAGTACCATTACCATTGAGTGGTTCAATTCACAGGTTTATACTTATCAACACATTATGTTGTATATTAATGACTCTACTCTGTCTCATACAGTACTATTGAGCAAACACAGGAACAGATATTGCCTTGAAAAAGGACGTCCGTCCGAAACATGTCGGCATTTTCCTGAAAGACCCCGATATTATCGCAAGTTGTTGTGCAATTGATGCATTCTTGTACATGCCTATGGTTACACATGATTACCATGTATACATACTGTCTTGTATAATTATATGTTTACCCACCTATTCATTGATTTATCTTTGGGCCTGAAACCCTTAATAAAATACTTTATGTTTTACATGCATATACTCTCTATGTCTATCTTGTTTAAGCTTCTCTTTGGGGTATAGGCCGTGTTAATGCACACCAGGCCTCACAAATTTGCTACTCATTAACAACTTCTGACCCCTTGGGAGGCACTATATGACTAGTCTGGTTATCAGATGTGCTCATACGGATAGTAAGGGAAACTATGAGGCGGTCGGCCGAGTTATTTATTTCCCAGCCCCACTCATTAATAATTAATTAAATTGTTTTTAAAAAATTTTTTTAATATGGTTCATTATTTATTGGCAATGATGTGCCATTTAATATGATGAATCCAACCCAGTCAGTAAATCTGTGTAGTATAATCCATTTTATATAATCATTATTGTCACTTATCATTTGAATTGTGTCTATTTTCTTATATGGACAGATAGATTCTGTATATGTTTGAATTATATAACAATTTAAATGGTTTTAATGTTTGAAAAAAGTTTTTATACTTTGGAATATTATAGAACGCTTAGTTCAGGTGCAAGGTAGTACCTATATTTGATAATATATATGATCTGGATGATGTATCCGGGTTTATGTATGATTTTTATATATTCTCTTTTTTATAATGTATCCCACTCATGATGACCTTTACTAATACGGACTATCATTGATGTTTAATGTATAGGAGTGTCATTATGGGGTTAACTATGTTTACTGACATATAGTGAGACAATTGGGAGTACTATATGTAACATGGGGTTATACTCCTCTCAATCACAGTGTTACATTACGGCGGACTGCTGGTTTGTGTCCAGCCGTGTAGTGCAGCTGCTGGCTTCCATGGACTGCTTCGTTAGGAGTGGTGGAATTAACGTAGCCGCGATGTGACACAGTGTTGATGGATGCCCCATTCAATATACTGTGAACTGCACGTACGGGGACACGAGGAGTGCGCAGGCGCAACAAGTGTTGGGCGCATGCGCGAGTAAAAAAATGGCCGCGCATGCGCACTATGGCCGTTACGGGGAGGGTATAAAGCGAGTGATTGCCATGCTGCTCAGCCAACCCCATGATTAAGTCCTTTTGATGACGAAACATGTCGGGGGCGTGGCTGAGCGGCAATTAGCTCTGTGAAAACACAGTATTGGGAATTCCCTGAAGGATATCGGTCCCTGATTTGAAGCGCGAGCAGGAAGGAGGGGGTGAGCAATAACTTGCACAGCTTGTGTGCACCTCGAGTCCGCCGTAACTGCAAGCGCTGTAATATCTGTGTGCTTATTTGAAGTGGAGCGTGCTGTGCTGTGTTGCAAGTTAAACCTATGCTGGCTTTTTACCTAATCAAATGTGAGTGAGACTATTGGAGAGTTCTTTTTATGTGGTTTGAATAAATTTTAAGTGGTTTTACACTATGGGAGCAATCCTCTTTTTTTCACATATGGAGAGATCCGGACACAGATTGAGTTGGGAGTGATCAGTTATTCCTTGTGGTGGAATTCAAAAGCGCAATTGCCTGTCACGAAAGTGCGGGCGATAGATGCGGTGAGTGCGTTTCTTTTGGGGGAGTGGAAGCACGGATCACTGTGGTGTGGTGGAAGATCCAAGGAAGAATATTCACAAAATTAATTTTTTTTTGCACTTTTTGTTGCATATGGAACATTACACGGACTTTTATATGCTTTCACTTATTGTGTTTTGCAAAACCAGCGTCATACTGGTCTGCATCGTTTAGTGCACTTATTATTTGTGTTTTATATTTTATATATTTGCTTTCAAGCACATTATATATTATTGTATTTTTCACTGAGCACTCAGAGGTGATATTAATTAGTTTATTTTTAGTCACATATTAATTTGGTGATTTATGTTTAGCGCCGCTGTTTAATCGTAATCTTCACTCTATAAGAGAGATTGAGTTTAAACTTACACACTGGTAAACCTTCACAAAGCGGCAGCTTTAGTATATTAGGTAGGTTGTCCTGGGCGCAGTGGATAGGCATCCAATAGGGGCGGCATTTTTGGATTTCTATATATTTTGTGACATCTTACCCAAATTAATTCTCTCACAAAAGACCTCCATAACCTCTATAACATCCACACCCGTGACCAGACCCCCCAGGTCTTAGCACAAATTAACCAAAAGAGAGTAGAGCTAGACTCCATACTGACTGACAGAACGGAAAAATCTCTTAGATGGTCTAAAGCGAAATTTCTACTGCATAGTAATTCTGCATCTAGCATGTTCTCACGCAAGCTACACCAATCCCTACAATCCCCCCACGTTTACAAACTAAAGAACAAAAATGGCCAACTAGTTTCCCACCCCAAGGAAGTTCTCCAGATATTCACTTCTTACCACCAATCCCTTTTATCAGCGCCTAACTCCCCCATAAACGAAGACCTCTCCCAGTGGTTAGACTCCCTAAACCTTCCTAGGCTCACAGAAGAACAGTTATCATCCCTGAACGTCCCCTGCACCGAACAAGAAGTTTCCCTCATAATAAAATCCTTCAAATCTTCCACAGCCCCGGGCCCAGATGGATTTACATCTGCCTACTATAAGAAATTTGCCCAGATATTGTCACCACAGCTAAGTAAATTTGTTAACCACACCCTCCAAGGACACAAACCCCCATCGGAGCTGCTCCGCGCCAATATGACCCTAATCCCGAAGCCAAATAAGGACCACACACTTCCCCAAAATTACAGACCCATTTCAGTCTTAAATAATGATACGAAGATCCTAGGAAAAATACTGGCCAATAGACTTGCCCCTATAGTCGCATCCCCAATAGGCCCGGAACAAACAGGGTTTATCCCTAATAGACAAATTACAGACAACATTAGACTAGCGACAAACATAATCGAAGACGCTGACTCCTCCTCCCGGGGGCTTCTAGTCTTGGGCCTCGACATACACAAGGCCTTTGACAGCGTCTTATGGCCCTATTTAGACCAGGTCTTGGAGAAGTTCGGGTTCGCCAGAGAATTTGTCCAAGGCTTCAAAGCATTGTATCACAACCCTCACACAAGAATTAGACTTCCAGGTTGCTCCTCTGAATACTTCCCCCTGGGCAGAGGCACCCATCAGGGTTGTCCCCTTTCCCCTCTAGTGTTTGCACTGGCAATCGAACCGCTTGCCAGAGCCATTATAGCCAACAATGATATTAAGGGATATAGAAAAGGAGAATACGAATACAAGCTTAGCTTATACGCAGATGATGTTTTAGCATTTCTTCCAGACCCCCTGATATCCCTTCCTAACCTCATTACCACCCTAAAAAAATTTCATGACTATTCCGGCCTAGGAGTGAACCTATCTAAATGTTCTGCCCTCCCTATCAACATCCCACCTCAGTTAATCTCTACTCTTAAACAAAGCTTCGGTATTTCCATATCCAACTCTTCGCTTTCATATCTTGGTATTAAACTAGCTCCCTCCCTCTCAGACATTTTCCAGGCAAACTACCCCAAAGCATTCACCATGGCCAGAAATTGGCTTAGAACCTGGTCCACATTCAAAATATCACTTCTAGGCAGGGTGATTGCAATCAAGATGTCTATTCTGCCCAAGCTGCTATATTTTTTCAGGGCCCTTCCCAACTACGTACCCCGTCAGATGTTACTAGCTCTACAAAGAGACATTAATGCTTTTATTTGGTGCAGGAGAAGGCCTAGATTTGGAAAGTCCATGGCGCATAGACCAATGTCCCGGGGAGGCCTAGGCCTGCCAGATATATGGCTCTACTATATTTCGGCCAGGCTGGCCCAGACGGCCCAATGGCACTCTAAGTTTGAAGTGGTCCCCTGGTTGCGTTTTGAAACGCAGTCTATACGCCCCTTCTTTCTCCCAGGATTGTTGTGGCAGCCCTTACTGAAATCCGGGGAGGTCAACTCCTTAAACTCGGTGGTGGGACACTCCCTCCGTATCTGGTCATTATACAAGTCTAAGTTTAGACTTAACTCCCCAGCCCCCCCCCCCCCAAGCCTCATTTCTAGGAGATAGGAATTTCCCCTTAGCATATAACTCCCCCGGAATCTTTTTATGGTGGATACACCACTCACTGGTTACCCTGAAATCCCTCACAAACCGTGGGATCTTTTGCTCCTTCACAGACTTACAATCCAAATTTCAGATCCCAAAGGAGGAATTTTTTAAGTTTCTCCAAATCAGACACTTTTTTGATACACACTATAAACGCGAAGCACACTATACCCCGAATTTTTTTGAACAACTATGTATATCTCAACCTAGGGATAAAGGCACAATATCACTGATATATAAAAGCCTGTTAGATTCTGACCTCCCTGAAAAATCCAAAGCTATGCTGAAATGGGAGACCGACCTAGGTATGGAGATTTCTAGTGACGAATGGGCAGATATGCTCAGGAACTTGCACAAATGCTCCAAATCCATCTCGGTGAAAGAAACAATCCTTAAGGTACACACCCGCTGGTACCTCACCCCGGATAGAATACATAAATATTATCCCACCGCCCCAGAAGCTTGCTTTAGAGGCTGCCAGGAAGTAGGTACAATGTTACACACCTTCTGGAGCTGCCCTCTACTCCAGCAAGTGTGGGAACAGGCCTCCTCTAAGATTGAGACCCTGTCAGGCTCTAGAGTAGAATTGTCCCCACAGATTTGCCTTCTCTTTGCACCCATCCCAGGTATCCCCACTTCAACCCTTAACCTAATTCATACATTAATCGGCGCCATTCAGTGGACCATAGCCCTGAACTGGAAATCCCGTTCCCTTCCTTGGTACCAAGTTCTGCATCGAATGGAAGCCATTCGACTGATGGAAAGACTATTCCACTCCGTAATGGATACAATGCATATCTATGACAAAAAATGGTCGAGCTGGCTATTGGACCAGCTACTACAAGCCTCTACAGACCCTTCTCCTGAGCCCTAGAGGCGATCCTGCCCTTTGCTGGCCCTCCTCCTCTACCCCCCTCTGCAGGGGTAGGAGTACAGTCCCCCACTTACATGATATAACATTGTTTGGTACTGATCGCACACTCTTTTGTTGATAGCAGCTGAAAAGTTTGGTTACTTGTTTATTAAGTTATATACGTTGATTGAAAAACTCTGTATGAGTCACTATACCATCTTGGAATTGATGATAGTACTGCTCTCAGATGTATAATTATGATCTCCCTTTGGATACTTCTTCTAACCTATGTCAGTTTTTCCAAAATAAGTTTTCTTCTTGTCGTATGCCATAATATGTATTTTACTTTTCATTACATTTGATTGGTAATCACATGTATATGCTCTATGACTTTTTCACCAATAAAAAAAACGTTTGTATTAAAAAAAAAAAGAAATGGCTTTGAAACCCTTAGTAGACCGCTACACGTACATTAATTTGTTTCTAATATGTTCTTGAATTTTTTAGATTGTGGCATGATGTGTGCCTTTTTGTGATCTGTTAGCGTGCTTCACTTTGCCAGATAGCTTCTATTTATGTGATTTCTTGATTCAACAGGTCTGGCAGTAATCAAGCCTAGGTGTGGCAAGTGAAATTTAACTCGGCTTTCCAAAAAATCGTGGTTAATCACAGTTCAGTCATGATTCAGCATAAGAGGGGGCAATTACTTTTTCACATAGGGGCAGGCCAATTTGAACAGCTTTTTTCCCTTAATAAATGAAATAATAATTTAAAAACTGCATCTTGGATTTACTCGGGTTACCTTTGTGTTATATTAAAATTTGTTTGATGATCTGAATCATTTAAGTGTGAGAAATTTGCAAAAAATAAATCAGGAAGGGGGCAAATAATTTTTCACAGCACTGTATATATATATATATATATATATATATATATATATATATATATATATATATATATATAAACATATATAACATTCAAACTAGGATTGCTACACTTAAAATGTATTCTGAGTCCAAAAATAGACAAAGGTTACATGCTATGTTCCAAATAGCTAGCTTTTGGGCAAAGTACAGAATGCCCTTCCTCAGGCTAGAACATGGTGTTCTAGCCTGAGGAAGGGTGTTCTGTACTTTGCCCGAAAGCTAGCTATTTGGAACATAACATGTAACCTTTGTCTATTTTTGGACTCAGAATACATTTTAAGTGCAGCAATCCTTGTTTGAAGCTGCCATATATGACTAGTGGGACAGTCTGATTGATTTTGCAGTTTATATGGAACCGTTGTGCTGCTCACAGCAACTATCTTGAATGAATATATACAGTATGTATATATATCTATATATATATATATATCTATATATATATATATATATATATATACTCCATTCTTTGCTGATTTTTTTTTTTTTTACTTCCTCTGGATCAACGTGGGTTTGTGTATATATGATTGTAACTTTTTTTTCCTTTTATTGGTTGAACTGGATGGACTTGTATGTTTTTTCAACCAGACTAACTATGTAACTACAGTATGTATGTCTGTGTATCTGTGTTTAATGGCTCTTTAAGGTAACATATAATACAGTACATAAATGCTATGAATGTGCCAACCCAGCCACAATGTGCACTAACCCTTTCACCCAACCTAAGTGCAGATTCTACCTTCTCCTCATACCCTAAAATGAATTTGCAAGTTAAAAGGTTGAACTAACTTAGTTATTATTTCACTGTATGAGTAGTTAAAGAGGAACTGCAGTCTAATCACATAATTTGTAATAAAAACATCTTTGCCATTCCAAAGCTTCCCTCCAACCACTTTGCATATTATTTTCTATATGTATAACACGCGCCAACGTATAAAACGCACCCCAAGTTTAGGAGGAATTTTAAGGAAAAAAACTTACATGTCAATGCAGCCTTCTCAGTGTCCATCTGCAGCCTTGTCCAGTGTCATTGCAGCCTTGTCCGTGTCATTTGCAGCCTTGTCAGTGTCATTGCAGCCTTGCCCAGTGTCTTTGCAGCCTTGTCCAGTGTCATTGCAGCCTTGCCCAGTGTCATTGCAGCCTTGTCCAGTGTCATTGCAGCCTTGTCAGTGTCATTGCAGCCTTGTCCAGTGTCATTGCAGCCTTGCCCAGTGTCATTGCAGCCTTGTCAGTGTCATTGCAGGCTGTTTAAATATGGCGTCATCGAGATACACAGAGCCAGATGTCCTGTTTATCTCTGCTCCTCTCGCAGTCCCATCCAGTCCCACCCCTTGGCCCAGCTCCTACGATGGACATAACACAGGTCCAATGGTGGGACTGGGCGTGACTGTGAGCGGAGCCGAGCCTAGCCGAGTACACTCGGCCATGTGTATATCGGTGGCGCTCGCTCCGCTCACAATCAGCAGAGATCGGCGGGGATCGGCGTATAACATGCACCCACGATTTTCTCCTGATTTTAAGGGGAAATAAGTGCGTGTTATACGCCGATAAATACGGTATACTGGGATTCTGTACTTGCCAAATATGCTGCAGATATCTCCCTCCACTGAGTCTGGCTGCAATCATTTTAACTGTGGGCATTTGAAGCTGCTGCCTGTTCACTTCCTGGATTTACACAGACACCCAGAGGCACACCCCCAGCTCTGCAGCTCTCACTGGCCCTCTTATGACTCATCTCCCTCCCTTCCCAGCAAACTCTCAGGAAAGTGAGAGAGAGAGAGAGCTGTGCATGATGTCATACGCCTAGGCTTTTTTCCAGACAAGAAACAGGAAGTGGGCTGTATAAGGTATTTACTGGCAGAAAAAAATGTTTTACTATCCTAAGTTACAACAAGGGCAGAGGATTTAAAAGAAGGAAAGATGAAAAAATTAATAAAGTTCCGGATTGGAACAGAATTCCAGCAGAGGTAGTTAATCAGTCAACAGTAAGTGAATTTAAACATGTTTGGGCCAAGTATGAGTCTATACTCAAACAAAAAAAGGTTAAAAACTAAATCTATTTTTTTTCCCAAAAGGTAGACTTGATGGATCGCTTTTTCTACCATCACTTTTCTCTGTTTCTATCCCACATGGAAATGACACATACGCAGTGTGCTTGGTCCACTAGATAAATCCCCAATCCTTTCCCATTGCTCATGATAGAGCTCACTTGCCTGCTACTGCAGGTGATGCTGACATGTTGAAAAGGGATTTACACTGGCAGTCTTTCTCATTTAATTGCAGGACAAAGCAAGGGGTTCAGCAAGGGAGCAGGTGAGGTGGGCTAATGATCTAGGTTCAGTGGACTGTAGGGTGACTGACCAATCCACCAGGTAGCTCTGGTTGGTTTAGAAAAGCTGGAAAATCAGTAATAATGCAATGTGTTTCCATATATTGCCTTATTATTACTTTATTATCACACTTTTTAAAATTTTCAATACAAATTAAATGTACAGGTTGTGACAAAACAAACTTAGTATCGAAGTTTGCATAGAGAAGTAGATCTGACATATGTATAATCATACATGCAATATGTTTCTGACTAAGGTTTACTGCTATTACAATTACCGAAATACATCCTGCTAAATGTACAGGTAGCTCAAACCATTATTTAAAGTAACAAAACATAACTAAAAAAGAAAACCAAAAAAAAAAAAACTGGAAAAAAAAACATAATTAACCACTTCAATACAGGGCTTTTAAACACCCATCCTTACCAGAGCACTTTTTGCGATTCGGCACTGCGTCGCTTTAACTAACAATTGCATGGTCGTGCGACGTTACACCCAAACAAAATTGACGTCCTTTTTTTCCCACAAATAGAGCTTTCTTTTGGTGGTATTTGATCGCCCCTGCGGTTTTAATTTTTTGCGCTATAAACAAAAGAAGAGCGACAATTTTGAAAAAAAACACAATATTTTTTACTTTTTGCTATAATAAATATCCCATTTTTTTAAAAAAAAAAAAATGTTTTTTCCTCAGTTTAGGCCGATACGTATTCTTCTACATATTTTTGGTAAAAAAAATCGCAATAAGCGTATATTGATCAGGTTGCGCAAAAGTTATAGCGTCTACAAAATAGGGGATAGATTTATTGAATTTTTTTTTATTTTTTTTACTAGTAATGGCGGCGATCTGCGATTTTTTTTTCGTGACTGCGACATTGCGGCGGACACTTCGGACACTTTTGACACATTTTTGGAACCATTCACATTTACACAGCGATCGTTGCTATAAAATTGCAATGATTACTGTGTAAATGTGACTGGCAGGGAAGGGGTTAACACTAGAGGGCGCTGGAGGGGTTAATGTGTGTCCCTATAGGAGTGATTCTAACTGTAGGGGGAGGGGACTCAAGGGGAGGAGACCGATCATGTGATCCTCCGTACTGGGATCACATGATCGGTCTCCTCCCCGCTGACAGGACGTGGAGCTGTGTGTTTACACACACAGCTCCACGGTCCCGCCCGGTCCCGTTGTTTTAACGGGCAATCGCGGGTGCCCGGCGGACATCGCGGCCGCCGGGCACTCGCACCGGGTCCCGAGCGATGCCGCGGGCGCGCGCGCGCCCCCAGGCGGCCGGGAATCCGAGGACGTCATATGACGCCCACCCAGGATGGTAGATCCACCTTGTGGGCGTCATATGACTATACAGCGGTATTGAAGTGGTTAAAGATACAAAGCATTATGCAGCATACAGAAAACACCGTATTCTGCACAGCACTGGTCAATTGCCTTATCCACAGATTCCAACATTCATAAAAAAAAATTCTGATTGTTCAGTATATATGCCATACATATACAATGGCAAAAATAATTATTTGATCCCCTGCAGATTTTGTATGTTTGCCCACTTAGAAAGAAATTAGGCGTCTATCATTTTTATCATAGGTATATTTTAAATGATAGAGACAGAATATCAACCAAAAATCCATTAAAAACATATGATACAAATGTTATAAATTGAGTTGCAGTTCAGTGAGTAAAATAAATATTTAATCCCCAGGCAAAACATGACTTAGTACTTGGTGGAGAAACCCTTGTTGGTAAGCACAGAGGTAAGACGTTTCTTGTAGTTGGTTACCAGGTTTGCACACATCTCAGGAGGGATTTTGGTCCACTCTTATTTACAGATCTTCTCTAAATCCTTAAGGTGTCTTGGCTGTCGCTTGGCAACTCGAAGTTTCAGCTCCCTCAATAAATTTTCTATAGGATCAAGGTCTGGAGATAGGCTAGGCCACTCCTTGACCTTAATGTGCTTCTTCTTGAGCCTTGGTGGTATGTTTAGATCATTGTCATGCTGGATGACCTATCCATGACCCATCTTCAGGTTCTCATGCAAGATTTTTCAATACATGGCCCCGTCCATTGTTATAAGCACCTTCTTAACCCCCCTGGCGGTATTCCCAAGTCTGGCTCGGGGCGGGAACTTCAGTACCAAAAGCGGTAACCCCGAGCCAGACTCGGGCTTGCATTGCAGGATACAGGGGGAAGTTACTTACCTTGTCCCCTGGATCCTGCGATGTCTCCCCGCTGTGGGTGCGAGCTGTCTGCTCGCTCGATTCACACAGTGCAGAGTGCCGCTGATCTCCATTCCCTACGACGTTACGACGCACGGGAGCGGAGATCGCGCCAAATTCAAAAAAGTTAAAACACAATACACATACAGTACTGTAATCTTATAGATTACAGTACTGTATAAAACAAATACACATCCCCTTTGTCCCTAGTGGTCTGCCCAGTGCCCTGCATGTCATTTTATATAATAAATAGATTTTTTTCTGCCTGGAAACTGGAGATTGTCCATAGCAACCAAAAAGTGTCCCTTTATGTCAAAAGTGGCTTTAGACCAGCTAGAAAACAGCGATAATAAATTAGAATCACAATTTATCATCAAACACTAAATTTAATGACAGCGACTATTCTGCAACTGAGCAAATTTCAGTGTTTTTGATTTGATTACATTATTGAATAATTTTTATATATATTTTTATTATATTATATTATAATTTATGATTTTGTGTTTCAAACTTTATCATACCCGGGATGTCTACTAGACTCTGGTTCGGACAGATTTAAGTGAGTTATTCATAAGAATTGCATGCCTACAATATAAAAATGCCAAATTTCCATGCAAAATAATTGTACCGCTTTTGGTACAAAATTCCAGACATAATCCTACCGCCAGGGAGGTAGTGAAAGGACCACATGAGCACATACTGTAGCCAGTCTGTGGGAGCAAGAATTGTTGGATGGTAGGGGATCAAATACTAATTTTACTAATTTACTAATTTTTACTGAACTGCAATTTAACTTATGACATTTGTATCCTGTGTTTTTTTCTGGATTTTTAGGTTGATATTCTGTCTCTATCATTTAAAATACACCTATGATAAAAACTATAGACCCTTAATTTGTTTGTAAGTGGGCAAACTTACAAAATCTGCAGGGGATCAAATAATTATTATTTATCTACATGCATAATAACATAAGGCTATGTTTGCATTATTACTATGTTAACAAAAAAACAACATAACATAATAATAATGCAAGCATAGCCTTATTTTATGTTGTTTTTTTGTTAACCTAATAATAATGCAAACATAGCTTTATGTTATGCTGTTTTTTTGTTAACATAAGGCTTAGTTTGCATTATTATTATGTTAACAAAAAAACAACATAACATAAAGCTATGTTTGCATTATTATTAGGTTAACAAAAAAAACAACATAACATAAAGCTATGTTTGCATTATTAATAGGTTAACAAAAAAACAACATAACATAAGGCTATGCTTGCATTATTATTAGGTTAACAAAAAACATTACACTGACCTGCCCCTATAAAAATGTAACCAGCTTTTAGTTCATATTTTAAAAAATCTGGGACTGATTTCAACAAAAACTTTCAGCTCTATTGAACCAACTGCTGGTCTGGTGGGTCAGCAACCCTTACAGCCCACTGCATCTAGTAGTGTATTTGTGTTCCACAAGCAGTAAATGATCAATTAGAGATTTATTGGGAAGACAATGTATACTGAATATGGATGAGCCTGTTATGTTGCAGTTGGGTGCCACAAGCTCTTGAAAGTCTTTGGGAGAGTTGTTGAGCTTCAAATAAGTGAATCCTCAATTTACTAGGAGAGTTGGCATTCTGAATATGGAAGGTCCCTTAAAGTAACCACACCTGCTTTCTACCACAATGCACCATTTTACCATTGAATGAATGAATGAATGAATGAATAACTTATATAGCGCTGCAATGCGAATTTTCCTGGTTTGTCATCTCTAAAAAAAAATGACAATTTTCTTGAATTGAAACTGTCACCACATATAGAGGCAGTCAGTATTGTGAATATTGTGTTAAAGAGAACACAGCTTTCAACATACTTTATAAATGACAAAGAAAGCATGAATGTGTGTACTAGATCAAAGCAAAGTAACATTCATATAGTGGCTTAACTCGCACAAAAGATACCTTTACATTGGTGACAGATACTCTTTCGTTACCTAAAAGTACAAGACATGATGGCTAGCTAATTGAATATAGAAAAAACAATAATGGGTTTTCTATGCTATGAACATCCAATAGACAGTTGAATGACTGTAAAAGAATAAATACTGCAAGGTGAGACCTCTAAGTGTCAAAAAGATGTTATGAGAACTATTAGAATATTTAATAAAATAACTTTTCCCTTTATTTCATCCAAGGAGTACACATGTTCCAAACAGAGCTGTGTTGCGATGTGGAAACCGCAAGTCAGGTATGGCGAGTGGAAACAGAGATCCCTTGCCGGCCCTGATTGCATGATTGGGTTGCAGTGCCATTATCTTGCATGTGTATTTAACAAAATAACACCTCTGCAAAATACAATACACAAAATATACATTGGATGTTTGTCGCCATCATGTGGATTAAGGCTATAGTGCACGTTGTGTGAAAGAACGTGATGCGAAGAAACACTACACAAAAGAGTAAATAAAATTGACTCCTGATCTTACATTATTGTCACTTCATACTTTATTCCACTATTATATTCTAAGCAAACCCTGTTTGGTAGATTACAAGTACCATGCCCTTATGGATCTGTGTTATACATTAGCTTGTATTCCACATTTGTTTTTTGTAATTGAATGCTGAACAAAACCTAAACAGAAAAATAACTTTTTTATTATTATTATTATACAGGATTTATATAGCGCCGGCAGTTTACACAGTGCATTACAACATAAGGGCAGACAGTACAGTTACAATACAATTTAATACAGGAGGAATCAGAGGGCCCTGCTCACTAAAGCTTACAATCTAAGAGTAACAACTGTGGGGGATGGGCTGATGGAGAAAATAATGTACAATTGTTAGGTGTAACTGAAAATGTGAAAATGCAAAAAGTAAAAAGCTAAAGAACACGGACACCAGAACATAAAGGTAAAAGGACTACCGTATATACTCGAGTATAGGCCGACCCGAATATAAGCCGAGGCACCTAATTTTACCACAAAAAAATGGGAAAACCTATTGACTCAAGTATAAGCCTAGGGTGGGAAATGCAGCAGCTACTGGTAAATTTCAAAAGTGCCCATCATGTACAGCCTATCAGTGCCCATGACATGCCGCCTGTCAGTGCCCATCATGTACAGCCTATCAGTGCCCATGACATGCCGCCTGTCAGTGCCCATCATGTACAGCCTATCAGTGCCCATGACATGCCGCCTGTCAGTGCCCATCATGTGCAGCCTATCAGTGCCCATGACATGCCCCCTGTCAGTGCCCATCATGTACAGCCTATCAGTGCCCATGACATGCAGCCTGCCAGTGCCCATCAGGTACAGCCTATCAGTGCCCATGACATGCAGCCTGCTAGTGCTCATCAGGTAAAGCCTATCAGTGCCCATGACATGCAGCCTGCCAGTGCCCATCAGGTAAAGCCTATCAGTGCCCATGACATGCAGCCTGCCAGTGCCCATCAGGTACAGCCTATCAGTGCCTATGACATGCAGCCTGCCAGTGCCCATCAGGTAAAGCCTATCAGTGCCCATGACATGCAGCCTGCCAGTGCCCATCAGGTAAAGCCTATCAGTGCCTGGTAATGAGATGTCACGCTGGTTATCCCACAGTGGGGAAGGCAGCTATGGAGTCAGGCTGAGGGTTTTGTATCGGCAGGGAAGAGGTTAATGCAATACTGAGACTCACCTCATGGCTGACTGCAGAGGTATCCAGGCACATCTTTGCCTGCAGCAGGGTTGCTGAAGATCGGGGTTCCCAGTGGGGGCTCTGTTCTGGCACTCAGGGATGTGTCCTGGCTAAGCTGGGAGAGAGCGGGCTGCACTGATTTCAGGGAGAGGATCTTAATCGCCGTGCAGCCGCAGGAACGATGTCCCGCCTCCTATGACACATGACACAATGATTCCTAGGATTGGATCACTGTGCCGTCTGTCACAAGAGGAGGCGGGACATCGTTATGCTGGGATGGCTGCACGGCGATATGAAACATGGGAAGGAAGGGCGCCGGGCCGATTCACGAGCGTCACGGCCCCGCCCCTTTTCCTCCTTCATTTCGGATTTTTTTTTTAACTCACTCGAGTATAAGCCGAGGCAGGATTTTTCAGCCCAAAAAATGGGCTGAAAAAATCGGCTTATACTCAAGTATATACGGTATATATAAATGTCCTTACAAAAAACATGTTAGGTTAGCTATCTTTTTCAAAAGAGTATTTATAGTATAGTTTCACCACTTAAAGTGATTGTAAACGTTCATCTTGTAAAACAACCCATTCAGTTTAAAATAGAAATGAAAGACAAAACATTTTTGTATAGATATAAAAATACATTATAAATACCCTTTTTCCCTTTTTTTGATGACATGTAAATACTGTGCTTTATATCTTTTTTCAATAACAACAAAATATGTTAAAGGTTACTTGTAAATAACACCAGGGGGTTGATTTACTAAAACTGGAGAGTGCAACATCTACTGCAGCTCTCCATAGAAACCAATCCGCGGCCAAATTTTTTTTGTCAAAGCTTAATTGAACAAGTTGAAGTTAGAAGCTGATTGGCTACTATGCACAGCTCCACCAGATTTTGCACTCTCCATTTTTAGTAAATCAACCCCCGTGTGTTGGTGACATACATATGTTTAAATATTTCTATGATATTGTGTAGGTATACTCTACACCTGTACTCAGTTATATTATTTATTATTACAGGTACTTATATAGCGCTGTCAATTTACGCAGCCCTTTACACATATATTGAACATTCACATCAGTCCCTGCCCTCAAGGAGCTTACAATTTAAGGTCCCTAACTCACATTCATACATACTAGGGCCAATTAAGAGCCAATTAACCTACCAGTATGTCTTTGGAGTGTGGGAGGAAACCCACGCACACACAGGGAGAGCATGCAAACTCCAGGCAGGTGGTGCTGTTTTTATACTTATCACTCATCGACCTGTGCCACACAGCAGGGTCAGAAAAGGCAGCACCTAGGAACATTACGGGCTTGCGTCAATGAGCTTTGGCTTGTCTAAGTTGCATCAGTTTGGCATCAGTTTGAGATGCTTTTGAGATTATTCACTGCAAGGTTCATTTGCCCTACAGTTGACGTTCTTCTGACCTGCATTTAAACAGTTTAAACTGTTTTAATCAGGTTTTGCATTCATTTAGACTTGTATAAGATTGCAAACATTATTTGAAGAGAGTGAACGTTCATTGGCATAGGCAGGGGCCTAATAAATAGGTTGTGTTTACCATATTTATTGGCGTATAACACGTGCTGGAGTATAACACGCACCCCAAGTTTAGTTGGGAATTTTAAGGAAAAAAACTTATAGGAGGGAAGTTTAAGGAAAAAAACTTACATTTAAATGCAGCCTTCTCAGTGTCCATCTGCAGGCTTGTCAGTGTCATTTGCAGCCTTGCATTGCAGCCTCGTCACTCATTTGCAGCTTTGCCAGTCATTTGCAGCCTTGCCAGTCATTTGCAGCTTTGCCAGTCATTTGCAGCCTTGTCAGTCATTTGCAGCCTTGTCAGTCATTTGCAGCCTTGCCAGTGTCAGTGTCAGCTTGCTGTTTAAAGATGGCATTGCCGAGATACAGAGCGGATGTCCTTCTCCGTTCTCGGCGGCTTTCGGCTGAGAGCGGCCGAAAATAGCCGAGAACAGCCAAAAGCGGCGAAAGCTGCCGAGATCGTCCGAAACCGCAGAGAAGCTCACAATCGGCGGGGGATCGCCTGGGGATCGGCGTATAACACGCACCCACGGTTTTCCCCTGATTTTAAGGAGAAAAAAGTGCGTGTTTTACACCAATAAATACGGTACTTGCTTTTAGTTTTGCTGTGCTTGGCCAGATCTTGATATATGTGGATTAATTCAGCAACAGAATAAAGGAGAATAAGGTCTTAACAGGAAGATTATCCCAAGCAGCAGTTCAACCATTTCTATATCTTTGAATCCCATTGGTAGCTCTGTATATGCATTAGGCAGCATTTTAATTCCTATAGAGAATTCTGGGGACAACGATCACATCCACATCCACACAGTCAGTGGAGTCTAAATAAAAGAATATTAACATTTACATACAGTAGATAGGGTTGCACAATCTATAAGTATGGCTCTGAATAGAATTGTAACATCATATATTGTAGAGAGAGTAAAGGGCTGAATACCACCAGCAACCAATGTTTTACATTTGTTTTCTAAGCCCATCATTCTGTAAATTTGATTGATTCATAAGTAAATAATTAATAAATGTTGTGATGGATGTTTTTTTTCCCCAGACTATCAAGTTTAGCAACGGGATTTTGACAGATTTTAGTGTTTACCAATGGCTTTAGGTTTGCACGTATCAATTGTATAAAATCTTACTATTGTAGTATTAACAATTAGTATGTCAAATTTAAAAAATATATGCTTAAAAGGGATTTGCTAGATCAAGGCTGGATTTCTATAATGTTACATACAACCTTTGGTGCACAGTACTACACCCCTCTACCCCATCTAATATTCCTGTCTAATATGGAAAATAATAGAAATGTTGATTGTGCTTAGGCAGTACCCAGAAAAATGTACCCTTTGTCTTAAATTCATTCTCAAAAACAGCAGCGCAATTCCTGACATGTAACTGTGCCTAGGCACTCCTGCAGTCTAATAATATTATGTCTGCAGTGTGAGGTCTGAGGTACTGCTAGTTTCACAAGACTTGGAATGAGATTTGGAGGTATCAGTACTGTGCTGCTCACTGTTCTCTCAACAGATGGATGAGGGTATGCTTCCTTCACATCTCTTGTTGCTTTTTGACCATTACCCTACGAAGATGGCCCCTAGACACATAGGGGTTGATTTACTAAAAGCTTTTCACATTGATAGTGAATGAAGTAGTAAATTAAGTTATATATATATTGTGGCAGAACGAAGCTCTGTCCCTTTGAAATTGGAGGTAAAGGAGATCCAGAGTTTGCATATCTGCAGACTATAGAATTTAAATGGAGAAAACTGCTCTGTCAGTTTTCTCCAGGTTTTGCTAGTCCTGGATGGGATCTCAAACTGTGTCCAGGTCTTGACGATGGCAAGCAAGGTGTGTGCCCAGCTGCACACAGACCATATAATGAGGGGCTAATGAGTGGAGGATGGATGGTGGAGTGTGAGCAGCTTGCTGCTGCTGTATGAAGACAGACCTGTGGAGGGGTCATCCCTGTGTAAGGGGTATTCTTTGCCCAGAGACTGGGAAAGGAGGGACAGCCTTGAGAGTCGGGAAGACTAAGGAAGCCAGTGAGTCCAGGGGACTGGAAGGAATCCACTCTGTTGAGATCAAGCAGAGGAACTGCTGACAAGAGAGCCAGGTGGCTTGGTATGTTTCTCATTTATGAATGCTTAATGAAGTTAAACCCCTGCGTGGGACTTCTGGATGGACTTTTGTGTTTTTCCTTTTTCAATAAACGTGGGCTACCAGGCCCTTAACTCTATACGCCTGTCTGATGAGGACTCACTGCATTAAAAAAATGCATCTTTTCACTTGAGTTAAACACCCCCATGTTACAAGTGGTGTTCGAATGCGGGCATACAGACGGTGAAATCCGGTCTCTGCGCCAGTAGTGAGTCATTTCAGGAACTGCTGCTAGCTGTGTGTGGCAGCCAGGCAAACTGCATTGTGCAGGAGTTCAATTGACTGTGTTGCATTGTGTGCAGGTAGTGCACCTGTGAGAAAAAAATTTTTTCTATGCTGTGAACTGTGTAACAAGCTGCTGTGCATGTGACTGCAAGGATGAGGCAGTCAAAACACAAGAAGTTCATGTTAAATCAAGTTAAAGGTGAAGTGAGCTCAGCGTGGCCTGAGAAGATGTCTCCACCTTGGAGGGCCAGTCAAAAGGGGCCAGTGATGTGTGAGACAGTGAATGAATGGTTCAAGCAGAATCGCAAAGAGTGTGGCGCAGTGCAAGGGGCTCAGATCTTGGCCTCTGACTATATGCAACCCATGCTGCCTACAGAGGAGGTTGGGGACTTCCTTGTAAGATTTGAAAAAGTTGCTGTAAAGAGAAAATGGCCTAGGGACTGGTGGCCAAAACTGCTGCAAACCTTATTACGGATAGAGTTCCGGTCGGTTTACCATTTGATGGAAGGAGACCAGGATGACTACCGCAAGTTTAAAGAGGAAATCCTTTTTAGAGGAGAGTTCCATCGCATCATGGACCGACAGCCTGACCGGAAGTTGGAGAGGTATGTGGTTGCCCATAGCAACGGCGGTGATGTCAAGTCTGCAGACCATATGAGAAAAGTATTGCCTGCAGAGAGTGGTGGCAAGTTGAAAGCCACAATGCATCAAAGAGTTTGGGAGAATCAGCAAAGCTCTGCTGGGAGAGTGCGGTTTCCCATGGCAACGGGAGAAAGATTGCCAAAGGAAAGGAGGAGCTACAGGGCATATGTAGCTAAGCATCCACCTAAAGATGCGTATGCATTTCAAAATTACCAGGAGCAAAGGTCTTTATCTCCAGGCCCAGATTCCTGTGCAAATATGTTTGCAGTCACCCCTGGCAACGAGGATTTTCCTGTTGTGTCGGCAGGGGGTGCTAAACAGTTGGAGATGCCTGCTGTAATTTCATCCGGTGGCCACCAGGGAGAGTGGGCCAGTAAAAGTGCAGCAGAGGACTGGTTTGTGAGACAACGTACTCAAATGAAGATGGTGACCCCTACTACTGCGGTGGGTAAGACTGTCTTTAATGAAATAATGGCTGGAACCGCTGGGTTGATGTTGAAAAAGACTGGTGCTGGTAAATGCATAGAAGAGACTGAATATGTGACTGTGCACACTGGAGTGGAAGTGACCCCAAATGGGAGATCCACTGTCTGTTTGGAAAAGGACTTGCCTCACTGCAGTGCCCTGTCCAGTGGGGAGGCAAGTGGTAAACTTGAATGTGACAATATGATGGGTAAAACTGCTAATATTGTGTTGGCTAAAGTGAATGGTCCAGTTGCTAATGGGCTAGTGCAGCTCACTAGAGATAACCCTGCTGTGAATGCGGTTAAAGATGTGCTATCTCCCCTAGCAACTGTGAAGAAGGCCATAGAGGTGCCCCTAGAAACCCCCAGGGAGCTCTGCGTTTTGGAGCCGGAGGTTGCCTGGGACAACTTTGGTGCTGCTCTGAGGGATAAGAGGGTACCTGAACATAGTGATGACAGGATGTTAAATGTTAAAACTGAAATGTTTGAAAACACTCATGGTGGAAATGGGTTAATGCAGTCTAGCAACGACAGGTATCAAAGCTCTAATGCGTTTAATGAAGCGCCACCAGAGCAAGGTGGTGAAGGTGTGGTATTGCGGTCTGCTATGGTTAAAAATGTAGTGCCAAAATCTTATTTGAACCAAAGTGATATGTGCAATGTGTCTGTTGCTGAACCACTCTGTCCCTCTGGGTCTCCGTGTACAGTAGGAGCGGTACTGCGTGGTACCTCTGGGAGCACAGAGATAACAGACTGGGACAGGTGGACAAAAAGCCTGTTGGCTTTGTTGGAAAAGGCCTCTGTTGGTAAAAGTGAAGCAGACATGACTTCTGCAGTGCCAGATGAAGGACCTGCAGAGCAACTTGTATGCAAGGATGCACTTGCTACTGCAGATGATGGTGTTCATGAGATGGAAACGCCAAATAAGGGCAAACACACAGAAGAGGTCATGTCTGTGATCCACAAAGGGCCCAATGATGTGATAATGGATAATGCCGAGCCAAATGTGTTGGTGGAAGTGCCAGATGGCACAGCCATAAATGAAGTGATTGTAGTCACAGGTCCAAATGTTTTATGGGAGGATGGTCAGGAGTCAGGACAGTTGTTGGCAGAGGATCTCTTGCCAGTGGAGTTGGTGGATAGTGAAGCTGCCGTGGACAACCACTCCACTGGATGCAGTTCCTCTCCAGACACTGCCCTGCCGAACATGAGTGAAATGAAATATGACAAATGCATTGATATTTCTGACCGTGATGAAAAATGCAGCTCATTGTCAATTTGTAAGGGTTTGGTTACCATGGGTGACCACAAAAATAATGGTAGACCTGAAGATCTTGGTCAAGTTGATCTGGTTGTAGCAAACCCTGAAAATTGTAATGAGATAGGGAATGGTATGATTGACACAGAAGAGGTAAAAGATACAGCAGAATTAGGCCCCCTACAGGTTCAGGAGGGTATTTCTGGGGAAGATTTTCTGAGGTTTGAGAAATTTCTAAGGTCTGAGAAGGATCGTTATAAACAATGGTTGCAGGAAAATGGCCCAAAGCTCAGCAAGGTGTCGCATGACTACTATATATATGTGTGTGTGTGTGTATACAGTATATATATAGTAAGGAATGCTACAAAGTACTAAAAGTGCAGTTACTCAAAGTCAGTAATCATAACATAAACTGATTTATCTAAAGTAAACCTAAAGCTGATTAGATCCTATATTTCTTCATTATACCTATCATCATCTGAAAAGTGAGTATTTAAGGTAGTTTTGCAGAAGACAAAGATAAAGATGACATATCCAGAATTCTTACTCTACATTGCCTTTAAATGTTTCTTTTCTTCTTTTAGACCCCCCCATTTTTAGTTGGTTGATGGGTATCTATGGTAGTCCAGAATCCTATCCACCAAGGTATGTACTTTGGCGTTTCAAACATTGCGGGTTATTTACGAAAGGCAAATCCACTTTGTACTGCAAGTGCACTTGGAAGTGCAGTCGCTCTAAATCTAAGGTGTAGACATGAAATGAGTGGAAGCTCTGTTGATTTTATCATCCAATCATGTGCAAGCTAAAATTCTGTTTTTTATTTTTCTTGCAAGTGCCCCTCGGATCTACAGCGACTTTATTCCAAGTGCATTTTCAGTCCCCTTTAAGTGCACTTGCAGTTCAAAGTGGATTTTCCTTTAGTAAATAACCCCCATTGCATTATATTCTATCTTCATCAGTCACAATTTCTCCTCTTGCAGTTCATACTGTGACTGTTTAATATCACAAAGCATATCTTCACGTGTTTATATTATTAGCACATATTTACAGCTTTAGCTATAACGTCAATCTATAAAATGTGACTTCAAACTATAAAAATAATGGTGTGTATGTTAGTGTCATAGGATGTTTAGGTTGATGTCACTATTTTAACTGTTTTCAGTTCTCAGTTTGGAGTGAGTTCATGTGAGCTGTTCTAGGACATTTACACCAGAGTATTACATTTGTGAGAGAACTCTATTCTATTTTTCTTCTTTTTTTTTTGTTATATTGTTACCTGTGTTTTTCTTTAGCAGGCCAGACACTGTTCAAAATTTGGCCAATTCCTGATTAACCGTCCGAAGTTTGCTTAGTGGGTGGCCATGTCAGCCCCCTCTTGCCCAACATCCTTCGATTGAAAATTGTTGGCTGAACAACAACTGCATCCAATCAGAAGCAGATACTATTTGGGTGTTCTGCCAGCCGCTGCCAGAATACAATAGCCCAGCAAGGGGATTCAACCATCTGCACTGTATAGCATAGATGGAGGAATCTGTTAGATTTTATCATTCAGACAGAAGGATGATTGAAAAAATCTAATAGCATATAGCCAGATTTAAAGAAGCTATTCAGGCTGCACATTTTTACAGGGAAATCTTGGAAAGTATTCACTAGAGATTTTACACATCTACAGAGCGACTAAACATGCAACTACACAAGCATCACTAGATGAACTACTATATGGCAGACAAATGCACACTAACTAAACGTTGAAGAGATACAAATCTCACAAATCCCAGTACCTCTGAAACAATCAGTTGCTAGGACTGTTAAAAAAAAGGAAATAAAAGAAAAGCAAACACTGAATCAAGCTTTGTCCTGTTGCAATCTGCTGTTCGGGTGGCATACTTGGCCCTCTTCAGCTGGTTACCACATCCAGGTGCGGGCAGACAGCTATCGATGATGCACCAGGCCCACCCTCTAGCTTGTTCCCAGCCAGTTTTGTGTGCCCAATCCTGCAGCCTCTTGGGAGATGCAATGTAAGTATCCCAGTAGGCTGCAGGACCAGTGACATGTCATTCTAGGCCAAAATTATGCCATGGGGAGGGGACAAAGAAAATTTAATATAAATAAACAAAAAAAATGCGTGTGGGGGGCTGTTTAAATGGAACAAACTCCCTTTAGTTATATTGTTGTTTTCTGTATTTTTCAATAATGTGGAAAAAGACCCCTCAGGATGCTGGATTACGAAACTCTTTGAGGTGGGACCACTGCCATCACATCCAGGTTCTGGTGACATCATTTACAGTTGATGATTTCCAGTTCGTGAAGCGCACGCCAACTCCGGGGTTTAGGAGCGACAGAGCAGTATCTATTTTCCTTGCACAAACGGGCTGTATCTATTGGTGCTTATCATGCCACCATGAAATGTGAGTGGATTTGCTTTTTTATATATTTTGAATGCCCAATTTAATAAAACTTACTGCACTATGAGTTCTCTTCTGTTATATTTTGTTAATTGTTAATGAGGAAGAAGTATAGATGAGGTCCGAGAGCCATTGAGAGCCGTTGGAGGTCTTCCATCTCTGCCTTGTGGGATTCACATGGTTGGAATACATAAGCATTTTTTAACCGTCTTGTTATAACAGGCCATTTATGGTGAGTTCGCATTTTTACTCCATGTGGTGCACACATTGGAATAGGAAAAATATAAAAGAGAATGGTATTGGGATTTTTTGAGGTTTACATTTATGGATGCTAAATGGACTTTATTATATTTTGAGTGATTTTTTTATATGTATCTGTTTATTGTGTAATTTGTGCCTATTTATTTATTTTGTGTGGTGTAGCGCCTTACTTTTCACATTATAAGTGGTGTTCATACACTTAAAGGGGTAGCCACATCACATTACACTTGGAGTTCATTTTTGAAGTGAATAGGTGAAGGCGCCTCTTCTTCCTTCTAAAATCACATCCTGTTTTATGGATGGCTGAACTTGTGAAGCACTTTATAACTACTCTGACTTCAAAACATAGGACATAATTTTATTTAACGTCAGTTGGTAATTTGTAATACAAATATGTCTATGTATAATTTACAATGGATGGGCAACTTTTAAATATTTCCCAGCTTTCAATTAGCAACATGATTTTATAGAAAAAAGAACAAAGCAAAACCTTTTAGCTCATATTTAAAAATCTCAAGCTTCTAAACCTTGAGCACATTCAAGTTGCCTTGACCTTTAATGAAAACCATGCCTTGACTTGCAAGTGCTTCTGTCAAATATGACTTGCATGCATGATAAAATGGTTGATGTTCAAACTTCTATAAACATGCTTCCTGTTCCTATGCTCATTTTGCCACTGTATCTATGGAAGAAACTATGGTTGTCACAAAGGCTGAACTTCAAACATGCCTGCTTTGTTCATCTCTATTATATGGTGGTCAGATGTGAACGATAGATTACACAAAATAGTTAAAGTGTTACTAAACCCAGGACTCTGCATACACTATATCTGGTATTCCACAGTACACCGAACATGAAAATGCAAATATATTAGTAAATATAAACTGCTAAATACTTTTTCTCATCAGCAGTGTATAGAAGTCTTGTGGCTTCTATCAGTGTCCGGCTGAGCATTGGTTAAAGCTTGTAGGAGTTTTCATTCTCCTCGGACTGTCCTATGAGGCTGCATGACTCCTGACTCTCTGTCTGGAAAGTGCTGATTGGCCTTGTGCTGATCACACTTCTGAAAACTCTCTTGCAATACACACCAAACTGAGCATGTGCCCCAAGGCTCTGTACTATGAGCATATGAATTGGGGACTGTGGCAGGATCAGAGAAGACAGGATCAAACAGGCTTTTTACACAATGCACAGGATTAACCCTTTCCACAGTGACTATAAAAAGCATGTTTTACTGTATATACAGGCTGATTTTACTGTTGTGAGTTTAGTAACACTTTAAGAATGTTTATGCTTTTAGCTCAAATTCTAGTGACAAGGACACCAACCACATCTAAGGAATATTTTATAGATAGGCAACTCCAATCCTAATGTTCATCAGTGACCCCACATTAACAATAGCTACAGTAGAGCAGACTGTGCACTACGCATGCATCTTTCCAAATAACTTTTCTGTTTATTTGGTGCATTTCATTTTTTATTTATAACCATATTTACAGTACATAGATATCACATTAATATTACACTTGTAAGCAATATACAGGAGGGATAGTCCTTATCAAGGTCAAAGGAATGTGGTTATGTGGCAGAAGAGTTATTATGATGTCACTGACATTGGCTGCATTAGGCAAAGCATACAGCATAATATACATGTATATGCCTTGTTTGAAATCTTTTTTTATATCTCTCCTTTTTGATCAATATTTTACATTACATCACTGGCCATACACACTATCATGTTTTACCTTTGTGGACAGCAGGGGATGTGAATAATCTGTTGTATTCCCAATGCACATAAAATATCTTGCAAGATCTCTCCCATAAAGTGAGTTTTTCTTTCACTTATTATAGTTAATGAGACTCCATACTTATAAACCACTTCTTTTTTTTTTTTTTTTTACAATGAGTTTTGCTGTAGCATTTGCCACTGGTCATGTCTCTAATAACAGGTCCACACAGTCAAGTGCATACTCACAGGATGCTGACTTGGGCATCTGGATATATCATTTTGTAATCTCTGAAAGGGATTTTCAGCTTTTGGTAACAGTTAAAACAGAAGCTGTATATTTCACAGCAACTGTGGTGGACTATCATTTACTAAGGCTGCTCGTTTACGAAGGCTGCTCGTTTACTAAGGCAGCCATAACTGCTTTTCCTTAATTACACAGTCCATGATTCAAGCTAGCCATCACAAGAGAAGAGTGACTTTTCCAAAGTTTTGTTTTATCGAGAGCTGCTCCCATTGTGGATAACCTAGTCTGTTCACTTTGGGGTACCTACTCTTGAAGTTTTGTATAATTCATTCCAGCTCTATTGGGCCAGAACTAGGGATACAATCTGTGAGTTGCACAGACCGTGCAAGTGTCTGGGGCTGTAATGTAGCCTTCTTGGCCATCTGGTCTGCTCTATGACTTCCCTCATCCTTTGGTTTGTTTATGTAGTGTGCACTTTAACTTTTATTATAGCTACCTTAGCAAGAAGCTAGGAGGCTGAAGACAGCCAATCAACTAACTTAAATAAACAAATCAACAGCGTGTAGGACCTCTCTGCACCTGGATGATATTCCAGTGATCCACTTTGGGGCATGGTGTAAACAGTGGTATATGACCATGAACCATGGTTGCCACCTCTTCCCTTTAAACTAAAACACATATTAATTACAAAGGTTCTGTGGCTGATGGGAAGGTGGTAATTAAACCCATGTTCCTTATCTGCATTTAATTAGCTTCAGGACCTGTGTAATTCAAAGATGCTTGGGTTTAAAGGGATGAGGTGGCAACTGTACCATGAACTACCAGTCAGTCCTCAAAGCCATCTTTATTCATTTCCACAGTAGATAAACAAATGCTAGGAAGAAATGGATGGCTGCACTTCGAGGTAAATGATAAGTCTCTTTAATGTAAAAATCCATAACATAAATGACATCACAGGACAAAAAAGCAGGTACAGGTAGATGCAGGTGAGGATGACATCAGCAGAGCATCTGAAACCACTCCCAGCTATACACCTTATTAGATCAATCAGCACTTCATTACTGCATGCTGAGAGTAGTAACACAAAAAACAAAAAACACACAGACAATCACAGATAATGCAGCCAGTCAGACTATTATTATTATTATTATTATACAGGATTTATATAGCGCCGACAGTTTGCGCAGCGCTTTACAACAGACTACTGGCTACATGAGCACTATATATAAATTACAAAGGTAGAGGGACACATATGAAAAAAGAAAGCTATTGTAAAATGAAATAAAATGTTAAATACATAAAATTAAACTAAATCATTGAAAATTACAAAGAAAATGTGTTGACACAAAATTATTATAAGACAGAAAAGATTAATAGAAAAGAAAAAATAGAAAATAGAAAAAAAAACATACATAAAAAATCCCTCAATTACTGGTTTGTAATGAATGGATTTGCTGCCTATATATGTGTTGAAACAAAACTTTGTCTATATACAAATGTATACATATCAAAATATAGTTATTGATTTAATTTAATTTCATTTAAATACTGGGAGGAAATTGAATTATCATGGAGCTTGATATCAATTTAAAGTGGTTGTAAACCCTTACAGACCACTTTGACCTACATGTAAGCCTAGATTAAGGCTTACCTGTAGGTCCAAGAAATATCTCCTAAACCTACATGGTTTAGGAGATATTTGCAAAAAGACAGGCACCGCTGTCTACGGCACGTGCTTGATCTCACAAATGCGCTTCTAGAAGAATGGTCAACCATTCCAATAGACACACTCCTAAACCTTGTGGACAGCCTTCCCAGAAGAGTTGAAGCTGTTCTAGCTGCAAAGGTTGGGCCAACTCAATATTGATAGATATATATAGATAGATATATGTGCGTGTAAAGGCAGGCGTTACAATACTTTTGACAATATAGTGTATGTCTCAGTGGCTTGTATTTCCCCACCAGTTTCTTACGTAAGAATTCCAGTTGCATGTCCTTGGATTTCATGAAAGAAAACAGTAAAGGATTTCCTGTAGTTTGGTCGGGTCAATGAAGGGGCAGTGGTGAAGGCTTGTATCAGTGCTTGTATCTGTCTTTTTTCTTACCTTTACTCTCTCCTCAGTAAGATGTTCTGTACCTTGTCAAATGCGGTGTCCTAAAGAGACAACCATTTCCTGGCAATATTACAATTTCTCTTTGCTGATGCTGTTTATAATTTTAGCTAGGTCTTGCAATATGCTGGACCACCATGGGATAGCTCAAAGGGGACCGTTTGCTTCTCATATCTATTTTTGCATTCACAGGTGCAGCTTAGAACGGTATCCCTGGGCAACCAGGGGAGCAAGGATTGGTGTGCAGCAGAAGTGGGCTGATTGGTCTGTTTTTGGCGCTTCTAGCGCGCGCTATAGGAGTCTATTTAAGGGCCTGGAACGGCTCCCTCACAGACCGCTCTGACTGGAGCTGAAGCGCGGACGTCCTGCACCATGAAGCGCCGTTCTCCCAGTGGCCGTGAGTCCCTCCTTTGCCGCCTCATTGAGAGGGCTGAGAAGGAGGGCGGCGAGGAATGGCTTTTAAAATGCCTGGAGGAGGAGAGTACCTCTCCTCCGCCTACCTCCACTCCTCCTGAGACGGAAGAAAGACCGGCCTCAGGCGGGGGCGGCATCAGGCATCAACCTGACAGGAAGAAAAAGAGGCAGAGAACAGCTGCTTCTCCAAGCGTGTCATGTAAGGAGAGGGCTGGCAGTGTGTTACACAAGAGGGCTTCCTGTGTGAAGGAGAGCAGCGCTACTCAGCTTTCTTCAATGCAGCAGAGTGAGCAGCGGTCATTATATAAAGATGGTGAGAGATGTTTTTTACCTCAGAATGTTGGTGTGTTAAGTTTGGTGGAATCATTATCTAATGTGTTACAGCAATTTAAAGGGGCACATGCTAATGGTGCTAAAGTTTATGATGATATTAATAATGATTTACAAAAAAGGGCACAGTTACCTGGTGCAGATAAGGTTATTACAAAAGAGGTTTTTTAAATCAAAAAGAGGTAATATTGGTGAAAGTTCAAGTGCACAAGTTTTTGGTACTGACCAGGCTATACAGTTGCCTGCTGCTTCCCAGGTTTTTCAGAGAGCACAGGCACCTGGTGCATCTATTGAGAATAAAGATGATTTGGTTTACAGCAATGCTGACAATATGAGAGCAAGTGCACATTTACATGGTGCTATGGATAATAAGGTGAGTTGTTCTGAATATATGAATGAGGCTGGTACTGTATGGCAGAATATGAGCGAGTCTGCCTCACAAGAGGAGTATAAAGAAAAAATCTCTGGTCTAAAAGTTTTGAATCCAGCAAGGTTTAACACTCAATTACCCCTCAATTCTTTAGCTATGTCAGTGGGTGAGTCCTCTTTCAGGGAGCCACTGCCATGTGCATTATCACCACTAGGCTTTCATCTGCATAAGTCAGTTAAAGAAAGGATTTGGAAAGGGGAATTCATTGACATTCTGTCATTACTGCCAGCCTCAAAGGAATTTTTGGCTAAGCTAGAGAAGCAGCATGGGGATAGGGCTGAGGAAGATAGGAGGAGGGCCATCCCTAGAACTTTTCAGAATTGGCTCCAGGCATTCTGCATTTATGCAGCAGTTATGGGTGAACGGTTTCCAGATAAATGTTCAGGTTTATTTCAACATTTGGACATTATTGCAGAGGCCTTTCGCCATTTTGGTGGCTCTGCATGGTATACATACGATGAAAACTTTCGCCAAAAGTTATCGGTGCACCCATCGCTGCACTGGGGATCTAAGGACGTTGGTTTATGGCTGAATCTTATGCTGCCAGCAAGACCCCAGTTTAGTCAAAGATTGGCACCTAGTGCGCAACCAACGTTTCGCAAAGGCCTATGTTTTGCATTTAACGAAGGGCAATGCAAATTTTTAGCTAATTGCCGGTACAGACATGAGTGTTCACACTGCAATGGGAGCCATTCGGCTAGCAGGTGTTTTCGGAGATCAGCTGCCTCCTCTCTTCAGTCACTTCCCAGAGACTCTCATGGGAAAAGCATCGACACCAGTGATGCTAACAAGAATGCTTCCCTGGCTAGAACGCTATCCAGACCACAGGATGGCAGCTCTGCTAATTAATGGCTTTAGGGAAGGTTTCTTAGTTCCATCATTTATGGGTTCAGGTTGTAAGTTTGTCAAGAACTTAAAATCTGCTACCATGTATGCTTCGGTAACTCAGGAGAAAATATTGAAAGAACTGAGCGAAGGCAGAATCTCTGGCCCATTTTCTGTACCCCCCTTCCGGAACTTTCGGATTTCACCATTGGGGATAGTTCCTAAGAAGGAGAATGGTAGCTATCGCTTAATTCACCACTTGTCCTACCCACCTGAGGCATCACTAAATGATGAGGTTGCTAATGTAGACGCACCAGTTTGCTATGCTTCATTTGATGAAGCCTTATCAATGTTGAGACATTTTGGTCAAGGCTCTTTACTAGCAAAGGCAGATATTAAATCTGCCTTTCGCCTTTTGCCAGTACACCCACAAGGTTTCAATTCATTAGGTTTCCAATTTCAAGGTCAGTTTTACTTTGATAAATGCCTACCTATGGGTTTCACCCTGTCGTGCTTCTATTTTGAAGCATTTTCTACTTTTTTACACTGGGTATCTTCATCCAAGTTTCCCAAAGGGGGTTTCCTACATTACCTGGACGATTTTTTATTTGTTGGTCCAGCCATCTCTCCTATTTGTCTAGAGTCTTTACATACCTTTTTGTCCACTTGTGAGCATTTTGGTATCCCATTGGCCCATGAGAAGACGGTCTTTCCAACCACTTCGTTAGAATTTTTGGGTATTACTATAGACTCATCCGTTATGGAATTCAGGCTTCCTCCTCTTAAAATAAATAAGATGAGACAATTGATCTCTTCCTTTTTAGCTAAGAGGAAGGTGCTCTTAAAAGAAGCTCAATCCTTGTTAGGCCTTTTGGCGTTTGCAGCCAGAATTATTCCTATGGCCAGGGTTTTCTCTAGAAGATTTTCCCTGGCCATCAGAGGTTTCAAAAGTCAGAATGCTCACATCCGTCTCTCAAATAACATAAAGGAAGACCTGATGGTCTGGGACCAATTTTTGTGCGATTTCAACGGTTCGACGGTTTGGCAAGGTGAATTTATATCTAACATCCAGTTGGAATTTTTTACGGATGCTGCGGGTTCGTCGGGCTTTGGAGCTTTTTTGCAAGGTCGCTGGCTAGCGGGTAAATGGCATAAGGTATGGTTGCAGAAGAATGTACTACAGAACATAGTTCTTCTGGAACTATTCCCGGTATTAGCGGCTGTGGTGGTTTGGCAGGAGATTTTTCAGAATCGTAGGATTCTGGTTCACACGGACAATAAAGGTGTTTTATTTGCTATCAATACTTTATCCTCTAAATCTGACCCGGTATTGAAACTCCTGCGATTTCTTGTTTTACATTGTATGCGTTTCAATATCTGGTTGAAGGCCGATTACATAGAAGGAGCACGTAATAACATTGCCGATGCTTTGTCTCGTTCACAGTTTGCGAAGTTTCGGGAGCTGGCCCCCTCGGCGGAACCGGTCGGGTATCCTTGCCCAGATTTCCTCTGGGGCTTGATATGAACCTGGTAACAACCAACCTGAGAGATTCGGTTTCACAGAAAACTTGGTCAGACTACAACCTTTCATGGTCCAGATGGTGTTCTTTTTGCCAAGGGTTAGGTTTGGACGAGCTGTATGTGTCATCATATGTTGCCTTGTCTTTTACATCGTCACTTTTGCAATCGAATCTTAGTCCTTCCTCGGTCAGCAAAATTTTAGCGGGTGTATCATTTTTTCTAAAATTCTCCGGCCAACCACCCCTGACCTCTTTCTTCCAAGTTAATCAGGTGCTGAAAGGCTTTCGTCGTGCAAACCCGTCACGGGACAGTAGACGTCCCATTTCAGTTACCCTATTAGTGGACCTTCTTGAGGTCCTCCAAACAGTGTGCTCATCCGAATTTGAGACGTTTCTTTTTAGGGCAGCGTTTGCCATTGCATTTTTTGGGGCGCTAAGGTTAGGCGAATTCACTGCCATAAACAGGAGTTCTCTATCCTTTTTGCTATTCTCACATGTCCTTTTGAGTCAGGATTCCGTGCATCTATTCAATTGTAGGTCCAAAACCAAAGCGTGGGGGAATGGGCAGTGGTTTTCTTTAGCTAGTTCCCCTAACCCAGCTATCTGCCCAGTTTTGCACGTATCTAGATACTTATCAGTTAGACCTCTCTCTGTTGGTTCGTTCTTTATACACAATGACCTATCCTCATTGACTAGATTTCAATTTTCATCTGTTTTGGCTTTATGCCTAAAACGTCTAAACCTGTCTGGCTTTTGCTTTTCTTCCCATTCGTTCAGAATTGGGGCGGCCACGACAGCTAATGCGTTGGGTTTTTCGGAGGATAGGTTGATGAGGATTGGTCGTTGGAATAGTGACAGATATAAGTTATATGTCCGCCCTGAATTGCTAACTGTTTGAATTTTTCTCTTTCCAGATCCATTACAGACAGTGGTATGGATAGTAGGTCACTCTTACGTCTTCTGGGCTGCCAAACATGCCGGAGATAGGATCTACTCATCCAATTTGGGTTTGGACAATAAGGATTTTCTGGTTTTATGGTCAGGCGTTAGGGGCCTGAGATGGAAGGACCTTATTTTTCAATTAGAGTATTTATCCGATATATGGCCGCCCCCTGATATTTTAGTTATTCATGCGGGTGCTAATGATATTGGCAAGTTGGGTACATGGGATTTGTTATGCAAAATGAAGCAGGATCTGCAGATGATTAAGCTCATGTTTCCATCCACTTTGCTAGCATTCTCTGAAATGATTCCGCGGCTTTCGTGGTCCCCCTTTGGCAAACTGTTTTATTTGGACAAAATTAGAAGGCGGTTAAATAGGACAGTCCACAGTTTTCTAATCTCTCAAGGGGGTGTTTCTATCAGGCATCTCGAGCTGGAAGGCTTCGTTCCGGGCTTGTTCCGAGAGGATATGGTTCATTTATCCAAAATTGGTTTAGATATTTTTAACATGGGCCTTCAAAGCTTAATAGAATCAGCCACGGTGGTGGGGGGGCTTCAGTCAAAGGCTATGCCTTTGGCTTCAGCCGGTGGGGAGTAGTCGTCCAGCATTGACTGGATGGACATCAATTCAATTTTTGTTTAAATACATTTTAGCCAAATGGCTTTATATTTATAGTTACATTTTTTATTGAATTTGTAATTTGAATTGCCCCCCCCCCCATGGATAACACCGTGGCCATATTTAAGCCAATAAACTAATTTTATTTATAAGCTTGTGTTGTTTCATTTATTAAGGTTTACCTTTGTGCTAGCCCATGAAAGGTCTTGCAATATGCTGGACCACCATGGGATAGCTCAAAGGGGACCGTTTGCTTCTCATATCTATTTTTGCATTCACAGGTGCAGCTTAGAACGGTATCCCTGGGCAACCAGGGGAGCAAGGATTGGTGTGCAGCAGAAGTGGGCTGATTGGTCTGTTTTTTGGCGCTTCTAGCGCGCGCTATAGGAGTCTATTTAAGGGCCTGGAACGGCTCCCTCACAGACCGCTCTGACTGGAGCTGAAGCGCCCACCCACCCTCCCTATTTTTAGTCATGATGTTGTCCAAAAGGGGGAGTAGTCGTCCAGCATTGACTGGATGGACATCAATTCAATTTTTGTTTAAATACATTTTAGCCAAATGGCTTTATATTTATAGTTACATTTTTTATTGAATTTGTAATTTGAATTGCCCCCCATGGATAACACCGTGGCCATATTTAAGCCAATAAACTAATTTTATTGATAAGCTTGTGTTGTTTCATTTATTAAGGTTTACCTTTGTGCTAGCCCATGACAGCATAACTATTTTCAATTCCTTTTCTTATCTAAAATAATCTGATGCACAGTACACAGTGACAATAACATATAACCACCAATCAATACAGTTCCACTAAGGGGGTAAAAAAATAAATGCAATGTTTTTAATATCAAAGGATGTTTTCATTTGCTCCATTTTTCTGAAAATGCCTTACTGGATCAAGGAAGTCTGATAACTCAAATGTAAGTTAACAAAGGACTTATATTTCCAGCAGAGAATCAGAAGTTCCCATATCACCCCTGTGAATCCTTCCTGGTTGGCTCACCAAATTGCATTGGAAATTGTATAGATAGGCAACTCATAATATTGACCAGTTAAAAATTTCTATCACAGTTTCCAAATTCTTTATTTCCAAACAATCATAAAATAAATTTTCTTTCGAGGTGGCACACAGTGAAGGTTGAAGCAAGGGTTGAAATGCTCACAATTCACTCTGGGAACCCAATGAGGTGAAGAGCTCAGACCTGGAACTTCCAATATCAAATCATCACTAAATCAGAAATTCTTCTTTGCCTTGACAGTTGTTATTCTGGGAGGCAGTGTCAGTGGGATTCCACATATCTTCTTGTGCTTTATCTCAATATACTGTACAGTATGTTGGTGGAGTACTTGGCTTTCTAAAGAGTTTTGAATAGCCTTCTATCAGAGCAATGAAATCATGTATTCAAATTATAAACTGATCATCATTACAGCAGGTTTGAGTACTGATAAAAAACAGAATCAGGATATGGGTCCTACATAGTTATTTTAGATGACTGTGACAGAAATATGAGTATTTTTATATTTTATATTAGACTATAGTTTGATCATGATAAATTGCTGTTGATCTAAATCAGGGGTCTCCAATCTGTAGCCCGAGGGCCAGATGCATCCATTTGCTAGCCTTTATCTGGACTTTGGGGCACTTTTCTTCTAAATGATATAAGACACTAATACTCCCACTGACACCAACAATGGGTCATGTTTACCCTCACTGATGCTGGGGTCAGGACATTTTCTACCCCCACTGGCCACAATCCAGCCCCCTAAAATCTGAAGGACAGAAATCTAGCCCTTTGTTGGAAAAGTTTGGAGACCCCTGGTCTCAATGATCCATGCATCTTTGCCTCCACAACCATGCATAGATTTAAAGTTAGTACAACATAGAAGAAGCTATCTTATCCCCAGGCAACCTGTAGGCAGTGACTCCTTAACATCATTGATATCAAAGGGCACATGTCATCAAAACAAGTGAAGCGATGAGCATATGTGGGATCCCTTCCTTGTTTCGATGGTATCCCATCACAGCTCTGAACATTTCAACATGTTTGTCAAATGTTGCTGCTTTGTAAAGCAATAATGTCAAATATTGCTTTGTACATTACTAAAAATAGATAAGGGAGGATGGCATATGATATTGGAAGAGATATAGGGAATCTGTTTATTATTTTACATACTTTGCCTAGAAATATAATTAATCTCTACTAGAGTCCCTTGTACTATATGTGTTTTCCCGTAGCTGCCTTTAGAAAATTTGTGTTTTAACTTGAGTTGTTTTAAGCACAATAGGCAGATGGCCAAGAAGACTCATTTGAACTATGAAAAAGGTTATTTAGTTCACACAGTTGGTCTTTCCTTCTGTTTCAGCTTATGTTGCTCTGTGCCTAACAGTAATGACATAAAGGCAATTATCTTACACATTTCAAAATAATTATGCAAATATAAACAGTGCATTTATTCTGGTTATCTAAATGAAACTTGTAACCTTAAGACAAACTTGCTGCATTATCTTATTTATAAATACATGGTTTTGCTGACTACATTTAGATAGAATGTGCTTTATTACAGTAATTACCAGGCCAAAACATGAGCCCAATTTTTTTTTATAAGTAATGTGAACAAGTTCTATTTCTCCAAATTCTCCTGCAAATGATTGGATGTTTCAAGTGGAACTTTACCCTGAAAAAAATAAACTAAGTAGCCACATATATGTTTGATACAGGAGACTTTGTATGTTTGCCACAAATATCTTATCTCCGTTTGATAGCATTTTTTTTTACTAAAACAGCTTTTTTTTTTCACAAATAAAAAAATCATCACAGATGACATAACTTACAGTCAGTGAAATATGTCCCTTGTGCTGATTCCTCTTCAGTTAGAATACAATCTAAGAATGGAGGATGGATGGATGATTGATAGATCCATTCCCTCAATTCATAGATCCTGTTTCTTTCATGAAAACTGTACTACAGCTTCTATGAATGGCAGGGGCGTACCTAGTGCATTTGGCACCCGGGGCGGATCCTATATCTGGCACCCCCCCACCTTAAACGTAAAAACACCCCACTGTGCTCCCTGCATACCTCTGCATCCTTAAATATCTCTTTGTCACTACTGTGTACATTACACACCCCCCTGCACCTCTGGACCCCTTTACATTACACAGCACCCTGCACCTTTGGACCCCTTTACATTACACAGCACTCTGGACCCCTTTACATTACACAGCACCCTGCACCCCTTTACATTACACAGCAACCTGCACCTCTGGACCCCTTTACATTACACAGCCCTTGCACCTCTGGACCCCTTTACATTACACAGCACCCTGCACCTCTGGACCCCTTTACATTACACAGCACTCTGGACCCCTTTACATTACACAGCACCCTGCACCCCTTTACATTACACAGCACCCTGCACCTCTGGACCCCTTTACATTACACAGCACCCTGCACCTCTGGACCCCTTTACATTACACAGCACCCTGCACGTCTGGACCCCTTTACATTACACAGCACCCTGCACCTCTGGACCCCTTTACATTACACAGCACCCTGCACCTCTAGACCCCTTTACATTACACAGCACCCTGCGTCTCTGGGCACCTGTATGTTACACAGACACCCCCCCTAACAGCTCTGGACCCCCTGAATGTTACACAGACCCGCCTACAATACAGACCCCCCCTACAATACAGACCCCCTTCAGTACAGACCCCCCTACAGTGGAGACCCCCCCTACAATGCAGAGCCCCCCCCCCCTACAGTACAGACCCCCCCTTCAGTACAGACCCCCCTACAGTGGAGACCCCCCCCTTACAATGCAGACCCCCTACTACAATGCAGACCCCCTACTACAATGCAGACCCCCCCTACTACAATGCAGACCCCCTTCAGCACAGACCCCCCTACTACAGTACAGACCCCCCCTACGACCCATAATGTACCTCAGGTCAGGGGTGTCAGCGCGGGACACACAGCAGACTACAAGGAGGAGGGGGAGGCAGAGCCGGCGGCTTCACTCTGCTCGGCTGTATGACACAGATCAGACCCGCGGAGAGCCGCGGAGAGCGGCGAACATCCTCCCCCTCCTCTCACCTCACCTGCCGCTGACTGTCACTCACTGCGCCGCTGCGCAACATATATCAACGCTCGGCACGCTGTCCCCGACTCCCCGCTTCCGTCGCGGAGGGGGGCGCCGGCCTGACACCCCCCAGTGTGTGGCACCCCCCGCACCCCACTTAGTACGCCACTGATGAATGGTACAGCTACCGGTAGCTTAGGCTTGATGAGAGCCTGTGACAGCTCCTTAGTTGCATTAACCCCCTGCACACAGGGCCGTCTTTAATATGATTTGGGCCCTGGGCAAACATTTTTTCTGGGCCCCCCCCATGCAATTTTGCTCTTCACCCCAGCATCTCAAAAACCAGACACACACGTAGAATTATCTAAAAAACTTTGCAGCAGTCCCACTGTCCCACAGTGTCCTCAGTTCCCTTTCATGTCACAGCACTCCATTAAATTGCAGGCTCTTCACATCACAGCACCCCATTACATTAGAGTCCCCTTCATGTCATAGTGCCCCTTTACACATCACTGCACCCCAATTACATTGCAGCCATTGTCACATCACACATTCACATGTATGTGTTTTGGCGGCCCATTTGCGCAGACACAGCAGCCCATTCATTTGAAAGGGCTGCCATGCCTTTGTTTCCTGCAGACAAAAAGGTGCATGCAGCATTTTAAAAATGCAGTGGCCTTGAAATCCATTCTGCTTTTGCACCATGCGACATACCTGCATTTCCTGAACACATAAGTGTGGCCTAAACATCTAAAAATGCAGCAAGTTTGCTTGTGCAGGAATTGCAGGCAAGTCACATGGTGCAAAAGCAGAATGGACAGACAGTGCTGTATTTCATTGCTTGATGGGAATAGGTGTGCGCAGCGTATTACATGACGCATGCACATTTTTTTTCCAGGAAAAGCAGGCATGGCAGCCCATTCAAATGAATAGACTGCTGTGCCTGCGCAAATGTGGACCACCAAAACACATACATGTGAACCAGCCAGGCCCAAAATAAGCCCATCAAGCAGTTAAATAGACTAATGCTATCCATGTGCTGTAATTGCTGTGTGCTCTGTAATAAAAAATAATATATATTTTTTTTAAATCAACAATTGCAGCCACTGTGCCATCGAACGCTGCCACTGTACCCTCAAATGCTGCCACTGTGCCCATTAAACGCTGCAACTGTGCCATCAAATGCTGCCACTGTGCCATCAATTGCAGACACTATGCCAAACGCTGCCACTGTGCCCATTAAACGCTGCCATTGTGCCATCAAACACTACCACTGTGCCAATCCTGCCACTGTGCCCATTAAATGCTGCCACTGTGCCAATTAAATGCTGCCACAATGCCCATCAAACACAGCCACTGTGCCCATCAAACGCAACCACTGTGCCCATCAAATGCAGCCACTGTGCCAATGCTGCCACTGTGCCTATTAAATGCTGCCACTGTGCCCATCAAATGCAGCCACTGTGCCCAAACGCAGCCACTGTGCCCATCAAACACTGCCAGTGTGCCCATCATATGCTGCCAGTGTGCCCATCAAACGCTGCCACTGTGCCATCAAACGCTGCCACTGTGCCAAATGCTGCCACTGTGCCAAATGCTGCCACTGTGCCAAATGCTGCCACTGTGCCATCAATTGCAGCCACTATGCCAAACGCTGCCACTGTGCCCATTAAACGCTGCCACTGTGCCATCAAACCCTGCCACTGTGCGGGACTTACTAAAACATTTAATGTGAAAATGGCTTAATGTAGCTTAACGTGTAATAAAGTGCCTAAACCTCAATCAATTGCCCTGAAACTTTGCACAGCCTAAGATCTCAACTTCCCAAACCCATCCAAGAAGTTTCATGCGATTCGGAGTTCCACAAGGCAAATTAAGGACATTAAGCTTGTTTTTTGGGAGCTTAATGTGGCTTAACGTACAAAAAAGACCTTAAATGTTAACCAATTTCCTCCAAACTTCACACAATAGAAGACTCTATCCATGCCAACATATTTTGAAAATTGCAGCTCATTTAGTAAATCACACCAAAAGTTATTCACATTAAGCTATATTTTACAATGCTAAAATGTTTAATGTAAAGAGCTTAACGTACCATAATGTGCCTTAACCTCAATCAATTGTCTTGAAACTTTGCACAGCCTAAGTTCTTAACTTCCCAAACCTATCCAAGAAGTTTCATGCGATTCGGAGTTCCACAAGGCAAATTAAGGACATTAAGCTTGATTTTTGGGGAGCTTAATGTGGCTTAACGTACAAAAAAGACCTTAAATGTTATCCAATTTCCACCAAACTTTGCACAATAGAAGACCCTATCCATGCCAACATATTCTGAAAATTTCAGCTCATTTGGTTAATCACACCAAAAGTTATTCACGTTAAGCTATATTTTACAATACTAAAACATTTAATGTGAAAATGGCTTAATGTAGCTTAACGTGTAATAAATTGCCTAAACCTCAATCAATTGCCCTGAAACTTTGCACAGCCTAAGATCTCAACTTCCCAAATACGTCCGAGAAGTTTCATGCGATTCGGTGTACCACGAGGCAAACTAGGCATGTTAAGCTTGTTTTTTGGAGAGCTTAACGTACAAAAAAGACCTTAAATGTTAACCAATTTCCCCCAAACTTCACACAATAGAAGACTCTATCCCTGCCAACATATTCTGAAAATTTCAGCTCATTTGGTTAATCACACCAAAAGTTATTCACGTTAAGCTATATTTTACAATACTAAAACATTTAATGTGAAAATGGCTTAATGTAGCTTAATGTAGCTTAACGTGTAATAAAGTGCCTAAACCTCAATCGATTGCCCTGAAACTTTGCACAGCCTAAGATCTCAACTTCCCAAACCTATCCAAGAAGTTTCATGCGATTCGGAGTTCCACAAGGCAAATTAAGGACATTAAGCTTGTTTTTTTGGGAGCTTAATGTGGCTTAACGTACAAAAAAGACCCTAAATTTTAACTAATTTCCCCCAAACTTTGCACAATAGAAGACCCTATCCATGCCAACATATTCTGAAAATTTCAGCTCATTTGGTTAATCACACCAAAAGTTATTCACGTTAAGCTATATTTTACAATACTAAAACATTTAATGTGAAAATGGCTTAATGTAGCTTAACGTGTAATAAAGTGCCTAAACCTCAATCAATTGCCCTGAAACTTTGCACAGCCTAAGATCTCAACTTCGCAAATACGTCCGAGAAGTTTCATGCAATTCGGTGTTCCACGAGGAAAACTAGGCACGTTAAGCTTGTTTTTTGGGGAGCTTAATGTGGCTTAACGTACAAAAAAGACCTTAAATGTTAACCAATTTCCTCCAAACTTCACACAATAGAAGACTCTATTCATGCCAACATATTTTGAAAATTGCAGCTCATTTAGTAAATCACACCAAAAGTTATTCACATTAAGCTATATTTTACAATGCTAAAATGTTTAATGTAAAGAGCTTAACGTACCATAATGTGCCTTAACCTCAATCAATTGTCTTGAAACTTTGCACAGCCTACGTTCTTAACTTCCCAAACCTATCCAAGAAGTTTCATGCGATTCGGAGTTCCACAAGGCAAATTAAGGACATTAAGCTTGATTTTTGGGGAGCTTAATGTGGCTTAACGTACAAAAAAAACCTTAAATGTTATCCAATTTCCACCAAACTTTGCACAATAGAAGACCCTATCCATGCCAACATATTCTGAAAATTTCAGCTCATTTGGTTAATCACACCAAAAGTTATTCACGTTAAGCTATATTTTACAATACTAAAACATTTAATGTGAAAATGGCTTAATGTAGCTTAACGTGTAATAAAGTGCCTAAACCTCAATCAATTGCCCTGAAACTTTGCACAGCCTAAGATCTCAACTTCGCAAATACGTCCGAGAAGTTTCATGCAATTCGGTGTTCCACGAGGAAAACTAGGCACGTTAAGCTTGTTTTTTGGAGAGCTTAACATACAAAAAAGACCTTAAATGTTAACCAATTTCCCCCAAACTTCAAACAATAGAAGACTCTATCCCTGCCAACATATTCTGAAAATTTCAGCTCATTTGGTTAATCACACCAAAAGTTATTCACGTTAAGCTATATTTTACAATACTAAAACATTTAATGTGAAAATGGCTTAATGTAGCTTAACGTGTAATAAAGTGCCTAAACCTCAATCAATTGCCCTGAAACTTTGCACAGCCTAAGATCTCAACTTCCCAACCCCATCCCAGAAGTTTCATGCGATTCGGTGTTCCACAAGGCAAATTAAGGACATTAAGCTTGTTTTTTGGGGAGCTTAATGTGGCTTAACGTACAAAAAAGACCTTAAATTTTAACTAATTTCCCCCAAACTTTGCACAATAGAAGACCCTATCCATACCAACATATTCTGAAAATTTCAGCTCATTTGGTTAATCACACCAAAAGTTATTCACGTTAAGCTATATTTTACAATACTAAAACATTTAATGTGAAAATGGCTTAATGTAGCTTAACGTGTAATAAAGTGCCTAAACCTCAATCAATTGCCCTGAAACTTTGCACAGCCTAAGATCTCAACTTCCCAAACCCATCCAAGAAGTTTCATGCGATTCGGAGTTCCACAAGGCAAATTAAGGACATTAAGCTTGTTTTTTGGGGAGCTTAATGTGGCTTAACGTACAAAAAAGACCTTAAATGTTAACCAATTTCCTCCAAACTTCACACAATAGAAGACTCTATTCATGCCAACATATTTTGAAAATTGCAGCTCATTTAGTAAATCACACCAAAAGTTATTCACATTAAGCTATATTTTACAATGCTAAAATGTTTAATGTAAAGAGCTTAACGTACCATAATGTGCCTTAACCTCAATCAATTGTCTTGAAACTTTGCACAGCCTACGTTCTTAACTTCCCAAACCTATCCAAGAAGTTTCATGCGATTCGGAGTTCCACAAGGCAAATTAAGGACATTAAGCTTGATTTTTGGGGAGCTTAATGTGGCTTAACGTACAAAAAAAACCTTAAATGTTATCCAATTTCCACCAAACTTTGCACAATAGAAGACCCTATCCATGCCAACATATTCTGAAAATTTCAGCTCATTTGGTTAATCACACCAAAAGTTATTCACGTTAAGCTATATTTTACAATACTAAAACATTTAATGTGAAAATGGCTTAATGTAGCTTAACGTGTAATAAAGTGCCTAAACCTCAATAAATTGCCCTGAAACTTTGCACAGCCTAAGATCTCAACTTCCCAAATACGTCCGAGAAGTTTCATGCGATTCGGTGTTCCACGAGGAAAACTAGGCACGTTAATCTTGTTTTTTGGAGAGCTTAACATACAAAAAAGACCTTAAATGTTAACCAATTTCCCCCAAACTTCAAACAAACAATAGAAGACTCTATCCCTGCCAACATATTCTGAAAATTTCAGCTCATTTGGTTAATCACACCAAAAGTTATTCACGTTAAGCTATATTTTACAATACTAAAACATTTAATGTGAAAATGGCTTAATGTAGCTTAACGTGTAATAAAGTGCCTAAACCTCAATCAATTGCCCTGAAACTTTGCACAGCCTAAGATCTCAACTTCCCAAC
This sequence comes from Lithobates sylvaticus, assembly GCA_028564925.1. Taxonomy (NCBI): domain Eukaryota; kingdom Metazoa; phylum Chordata; class Amphibia; order Anura; family Ranidae; genus Lithobates; species Lithobates sylvaticus. The sequence continues at coordinate 584,781,402 of CM053026.1, read as the reverse complement.
CCCATCCCAGAAGTTTCATGCGATTCGGTGTTCCACAAGGCAAATTAAGGACATTAAGCTTGTTTTTTGGGGAGCTTAATGTGGCTTAACGTACAAAAAAGACCTTAAATTTTAACTAATTTCCCCCAAACTTTGCACAATAGAAGACCCTATCCATACCAACATATTCTGAAAATTTCAGCTCATTTGGTTAATCACACCAAAAGTTATTCACGTTAAGCTATATTTTACAATACTAAAACATTTAATGTGAAAATGGCTTAATGTAGCTTAACGTGTAATAAAGTGCCTAAACCTCAATCAATTGCCCTGAAACTTTGCACAGCCTAAGATCTCAACTTCCCAAACCCATCCAAGAAGTTTCATGCGATTCGGAGTTCCACAAGGCAAATTAAGGACATTAAGCTTGTTTTTTGGGGAGCTTAATGTGGCTTAACGTACAAAAAAGACCTTAAATGTTAACCAATTTCCTCCAAACTTCACACAATAGAAGACTCTATTCATGCCAACATATTTTGAAAATTGCAGCTCATTTAGTAAATCACACCAAAAGTTATTCACATTAAGCTATATTTTACAATGCTAAAATGTTTAATGTAAAGAGCTTAACGTACCATAATGTGCCTTAACCTCAATCAATTGTCTTGAAACTTTGCACAGCCTACGTTCTTAACTTCCCAAACCTATCCAAGAAGTTTCATGCGATTCGGAGTTCCACAAGGCAAATTAAGGACATTAAGCTTGATTTTTGGGGAGCTTAATGTGGCTTAACGTACAAAAAAAACCTTAAATGTTATCCAATTTCCACCAAACTTTGCACAATAGAAGACCCTATCCATGCCAACATATTCTGAAAATTTCAGCTCATTTGGTTAATCACACCAAAAGTTATTCACGTTAAGCTATATTTTACAATACTAAAACATTTAATGTGAAAATGGCTTAATGTAGCTTAACGTGTAATAAATTGCCTAAACCTCAATCAATTGCCCTGAAACTTTGCACAGCCTAAGATCTCAACTTCCCAAATACGTCCGAGAAGTTTCATGCGATTCAGTGTACCACGAGGCAAACTAGGCATGTTAAGCTTGTTTTTTGGAGAGCTTAACGTACAAAAAAGACCTTAAATGTTAACCAATTTCCCCCAAACTTCACACAATAGAAGACTCTATCCCTGCCAACATATTCTGAAAATTTCAGCTCATTTGGTTAATCACACCAAAAGTTATTCACGTTAAGCTATATTTTACAATACTAAAACATTTAATGTGAAAATGGCTTAATGTAGCTTAACGTGTAATAAATTGCCTAAACCTCAATCAATTGCCCTGAAACTTTGCACAGCCTAAGATCTCAACTTCCCAAATACGTCCGAGAAGTTTCATGCGATTCAGTGTACCACGAGGCAAACTAGGCACATTAAGCTTGTTTTTTGGGGAGCTTAATGTGGCTTAACGTACAAAAAAAGACCTTAAATGTTAACCAATTTCCCCCAAACTTCACACAATAGAAGACTCTATCCATGCCAACATATTCTGAAAATTTCAGCTCATTTGGTTAATCACACCAAAAGTTATTCACGTTAAGCTATATTTTACAATACTAAAACATTTAATGTGAAAATGGCTTAATGTAGCTTAACGTGTAATAAAGTGCCTAAACCTCAATCAATTGCCCTGAAACTTTGCACAGCCTAAGATCTCAACTTCCCAAATACGTCCGAGAAGTTTCATGCAATTCGGTGTTCCACGAGGAAAACTAGGCACGTTAAGCTTGTTTTTTGGAGAGCTTAACATACAAAAAAGACCTTAAATGTTAACCAATTTCCCCCAAACTTCAAACAATAGAAGACTCTATCCCTGCCAACATATTCTGAAAATTTCAGCTCATTTGGTTAATCACACCAAAAGTTATTCACATTAAGCTATATTTTACAATGCTAAAACATTTAATGTGAAAATGGCTTAATGTAGCTTAACGTGTAATAAAGTGCCTAAACCTCAATTGCCCTGAAACTTTGCACAGCCTAAGATCTCAACTTCCCAAACCTATCCAAGAAGTTTCATGCGATTCGGTGTTCCACAAGGCAAATTAAGGACATTAAGCTTGATTTTTGGGGAGCTTAATGTGGCTTAACGTACAAAAAAGACCTTAAATGTTAACCAATTTCCCCAAACTTCACACAATAGAAGACTCTATCCATGCCAACATATTCTGAAAATTTCAGCTCATTTGGTTAATCACACCAAAAGTTATTCACGTTAAGCTATATTTTACAATACTAAAACATTTAATGTGAAAATGGCTTAATGTAGCTTAACGTGTAATAAAGTGCCTAAACCTCAATCAATTGCCCTGAAACTTTGCACAGCCTAAGATCTCAACTTCCCAAACCTATCCCAGAAGTTTCATGCGATTCGGTGTTCCACAAGGCAAACTAGGACATTAAGCTTGATTTTTGGGGAGCTTAATGTGGCTTAACGTACAAAAAAAGACCTTAAATTTTTTAACCAATTTCCCCCAAACTTTGCACAATAGAAGACCCTATCCATACCAACATATTCTGAAAATTTCAGCTCATTTGGTTAATCACACCAAAAGTTATTCACGTTAAGCTATATTTTACAATACTAAAACATTTAATGTGAAAATGGCTTAATGTAGCTTAACGTGTAATAAAGTGCCTAAACCTCAATCAATTGCCCTGAAACTTTGCACAGCCTAAGATCTCAACTTCCCAAACCCATCCAAGAAGTTTCATGCGATTCGGTGTTCCACAAGGCAAATTAAGGACATTAAGCTTGTTTTTTGGGGAGCTTAATGTGGCTTAACGTACAAAAAAGACCTTAAATGTTAACCAATTTCCCCAAACTTCACACAATAGAAGACTCTATCCATGCCAACATATTCTGAAAATTGCAGCTCATTTGGTTAATCACACCAAAAGTTATTCACATTAAGCTATATTTTACAATGCTAAAATGTTTAATGTAAAGAGCTTAACGTACCATAATGTGCCTTAACCTCAATCAATTGTCCTGAAACTTTGCACAGCCTACGTTCTTAACTTCCCAAACCTATCCAAGAAGTTTCATGCGATTCGGAGTTCCACAAGGCAAATTAAGGACATTAAGCTTGATTTTTGGGGAGCTTAATGTGGCTTAACGTACAAAAAAAACCTTAAATGTTAACCAATTTCCACCAAACTTTGCACAATAGAAGACCCTATCCATGCCAACATATTCTGAAAATTTCAGCTCATTTGGTTAATCACACCAAAAGTTATTCACGTTAAGCTATATTTTACAATACTAAAACATTTAATGTGAAAATGGCTTAATGTAGCTTAACGTGTAATAAATTGCCTAAACCTCAATCAATTGCCCTGAAACTTTGCACAGCCTAAGATCTCAACTTCCCAAATACGTCCGAGAAGTTTCATGCGATTCAGTGTACCACGAGGCAAACTAGGCATGTTAAGCTTGATTTTTGGAGAGCTTAATGTGGCTTAACGTACAAAAAAGACCTTAAATGTTAACCAATTTCCCCCAAACTTCAAACAATAGAAGACTCTATCCCTGCCAACATATTCTGAAAATTTCAGCTCATTTGGTTAATCACACCAAAAGTTATTCACGTTAAGCTATATTTTACAATACTAAAACATTTAATGTGAAAATGGCTTAATGTAGCTTAATGTAGCTTAACGTGTAATAAAGTGCCTAAACCTCAATCAATTGCCCTGAAACTTTGCACAGCCTAAGATCTCAACTTCCCAACCCCATCCCAGAAGTTTCATGCGATTCGGTGTTCCACAAGGCAAATTAAGGACATTAAGCTTGATTTTTGGGGAGCTTAATGTGGCTTAACGTACAAAAAAGACCTTAAATTTTAACTAATTTCCCCCAAACTTTGCACAATAGAAGACCCTATCCATACCAACATATTCTGAAAATTTCAGCTCATTTGGTTAATCACACCAAAAGTTATTCACGTTAAGCTATATTTTACAATACTAAAACATTTAATGTGAAAATGGCTTAATGTAGCTTAACGTGTAATAAAGTGCCTAAACCTCAATCAATTGCCCTGAAACTTTGCACAGCCTAAGATCTCAACTTCCCAAACCCATCCAAGAAGTTTCATGCGATTCGGTGTTCCACAAGGCAAATTAAGGACATTAAGCTTGTTTTTTGGGGAGCTTAATGTGGCTTAACGTACAAAAAAGACCTTAAATGTTAACCAATTTCCCCAAACTTCACACAATAGAAGACTCTATCCATGCCAACATATTTTGAAAATTTCAGCTCATTTGGTAAATCACACCAAAAGTTATTCACATTAAGCTATATTTTACAATGCTAAAATGTTTAATGTAAAGAGCTTAACGTACCATAATGTGCCTTAACCTCAATCAATTGTCTTGAAACTTTGCACAGCCTACGTTCTTAACTTCCCAAACCTATCCAAGAAGTTTCATGCGATTCGGAGTTCCACAAGGCAAATTAAGGACATTAAGCTTGATTTTTGGGGAGCTTAATGTGGCTTAACGTACAAAAAAAACCTTAAATGTTATCCAATTTCCACCAAACTTTGCACAATAGAAGACCCTATCCATGCCAACATATTCTGAAAATTTCAGCTCATTTGGTTAATCACACCAAAAGTTATTCACGTTAAGCTATATTTTACAATACTAAAACATTTAATGTGAAAATGGCTTAATGTAGCTTAACGTGTAATAAAGTGCCTAAACCTCAATAAATTGCCCTGAAACTTTGCACAGCCTAAGATCTCAACTTCCCAAATACGTCCGAGAAGTTTCATGCGAATCATGCGATTCGGTGTTCCACAAGGCAAACTAGGGACGTTAAGCTTGTTTTTTGGGAGCTTAATGTGGCTTAACGTACAAAAAAGACCTTAAATGTTAACCAATTTCCCCCAAACTTCACACAATAGAAGACTCTATCCATGCCAACATATTCTGAAAATTTCAGCTCATTTGGTTAATCACACCAAAAGTTATTCACATTAAGCTATATTTTACAATGCTAAAACATTTAATGTGAAAATGGCTTAATGTAGCTTAATGTAGCTTAACGTGTAATAAAGTGCCTAAACCTCAATCAATTGCCCTGAAACTTTGCACAGCCTAAGATCTCAACTTCCCAAACCTATCCAAGAAGTTTCATGCGATTCGGAGTTCCACAAGGCAAATTAAGGACATTAAGCTTGATTTTTGGGGAGCTTAATGTGGCTTAACGTACAAAAAAGACCTTAAATTTTAACCAATTTCCACCAAACTTTGCACAATAGAAGACCCTATCCATGCCAACATATTCTGAAAATTTCAGCTCATTTGGTTAATCACACCAAAAGTTATTCACGTTAAGCTATATTTTACAATACTAAAACATTTAATGTGAAAATGGCTTAATGTAGCTTAACGTGTAATAAATTGCCTAAACCTCAATCAATTGCCCTGAAACTTTGCACAGCCTAAGATCTCAACTTCCCAAATACGTCCGAGAAGTTTCATGCGATTCAGTGTACCACGAGGCAAACTAGGCACATTAAGCTTGTTTTTTGGGGAGCTTAATGTGGCTTAACGTACAAAAAAGACCTTAAATGTTAACCAATTTCCCCCAAACTTCACACAATAGAAGACTCTATCCCTGCCAACATATTCTGAAAATTTCAGCTCATTTGGTTAATCACACCAAAAGTTATTCACGTTAAGCTATATTTTACAATGCTAAAACATTTAATGTGAAAATGGCTTAATGTAGCTTAACGTGTAATAAAGTGCCTAAACCTCAATCAATTGCCCTGAAACTTTGCACAGCCTAAGATCTCAACTTCCCAAACCTATCCAAGAAGTTTCATGCGATTCGGAGTTCCACAAGGCAAATTAAGGACATTAAGCTTGTTTTTTTGGGAGCTTAATGTGGCTTAACGTACAAAAAAGACCTTAAATGTTAACCAATTTCCCCCAAACTTCACACAATAGAAGACTCTATCCATGCCAACATATTCTGAAAATTTCAGCTCATTTGGTTAATCACACCAAAAGTTATTCACGTTAAGCTATATTTTACAATACTAAAACATTTAATGTGAAAATGGCTTAATGTAGCTTAACGTGTAATAAAGTGCCTAAACCTCAATCAATTGCCCTGAAACTTTGCACAGCCTAAGATCTCAACTTCCCAAACCTATCCAAGAAGTTTCATGCGATTCTGTGTTCCACAAGGCAAACTAGGCACGTTAAGCTTGTTTTTTGGGGAGCTTAATGTGGCTTAACGTACAAAAAAGACCTTAAATGTTAACCAATTTCCCCCAAACTTCACACAATAGAAGACTCTATCCATGCCAACATATTCTGAAAATTTCAGCTCATTTGGTTAATCACACCAAAAGTTATTCACGTTAAGCTATATTTTACAATACTAAAACATTTAATGTGAAAATGGCTTAATGTAGCTTAACGTGTAATAAAGTGCCTAAACCTCAATCAATTGCCCTGAAACTTTGCACAGCCTAAGATCTCAACTTCCCAAACCTATCCAAGAAGTTTCATGCGATTCGGTGTTCCACAAGGCAAATTAAGGACATTAAGCTTGTTTTTTGGGGAGCTTAATGTGGCTTAACGTACAAAAAAGACCTTAAATGTTAACCAATTTCCCCCAAACTTCACACAATAGAAGACTCTATCCATGCCAACATATTCTGAAAATTTCAGCTCATTTGGTTAATCACACCAAAAGTTATTCACGTTAAGCTATATTTTACAATACTAAAACATTTAATGTGAAAATGGCTTAATGTAGCTTAACGTGTAATAAAGTGCCTAAACCTCAATCAATTGCCCTGAAACTTTGCACAGCCTAAGATCTCAACTTCCCAAACCTATCCAAGAAGTTTCATGCGATTCGGTGTTCCACAAGGCAAACTAAGGACATTAAGCTTGTTTTTTGGGAGCTTAATGTGGCTTAACGTACAAAAAAGACCTTAAATGTTAACCAATTTCCCCCAAACTTCACACAATAGAAGACTCTATCCATGCCAACATATTCTGAAAATTTCAGCTCATTTGGTTAATCACACCAAAAGTTATTCACATTAAGCTATATTTTACAATGCTAAAACATTTAATGTGAAAATGGCTTAATGTAGCTTAACGTGTAATAAAGTGCCTAAACCTCAATCAATTGCCCTGAAACTTTGCACAGCCTAAGATCTCAACTTCCCAAACCTATCCAAGAAGTTTCATGCGATTCGGAGTTCCACAAGGCAAATTAAGGACATTAAGCTTGATTTTTGGGGAGCTTAATGTGGCTTAACGTACAAAAAAGACCTTAAATGTTAACCAATTTCCCCCAAACTTCACACAATAGAAGACTCTATCCATGCCAACATATTCTGAAAATTTCAGCTCATTTGGTTAATCACACCAAAAGTTATTCACGTTAAGCTATATTTTACAATACTAAAACATTTAATGTGAAAATGGCTTAATGTAGCTTAACGTGTAATAAAGTGCCTAAACCTCAATCAATTGCCCTGAAACTTTGCACAGCCTAAGATCTCAACTTCCCAAACCTATCCAAGAAGTTTCATGCGATTCGGTGTTCCACAAGGCAAATTAAGGACATTAAGCTTGATTTTTGGGGAGCTTAATGTGGCTTAACGTACAAAAAAGACCTTAAATGTTAACCAATTTCCCCCAAACTTCACACAATAGAAGACTCTATCCATGCCAACATATTCTGAAAATTTCAGCTCATTTGGTTAATCACACCAAAAGTTATTCACGTTAAGCTATATTTTACAATACTAAAACATTTAATGTGAAAATGGCTTAATGTAGCTTAACGTGTAATAAAGTGCCTAAACCTCAATCAATTGCCCTGAAACTTTGCACAGCCTAAGATCTCAACTTCCCAAACCTATCCAAGAAGTTTCATGCGATTCGGTGTTCCACAAGGCAAATTAAGGACATTAAGCTTGTTTTTTGGGGAGCTTAATGTGGCTTAACGTACAAAAAAGACCTTAAATGTTAACCAATTTCCCCAAACTTCACACAATAGAAGACTCTATCCATGCCAACATATTCTGAAAATTTCAGCTCATTTGGTTAATCACACCAAAAGTTATTCACATTAAGCTATATTTTACAATGCTAAAACATTTAATGTGAAAATGGCTTAATGTAGCTTAACGTGTAATAATGTGCCTAAACCTCAATCAATTGCCCTGAAACTTTGCACAGCCTAAGATCTCAACTTCCCAAACCTATCCAAGAAGTTTCATGCGATTCGGAGTTCCACAAGGCAAATTAAGGACATTAAGCTTGATTTTTGGGGAGCTTAATGTGGCTTAACGTACAAAAAAGACCTTAAATGTTATCCAATTTCCACCAAACTTCACACAATAGAAGACTCTATCCATGCCAACATATTCTGAAAATTTCAGCTCATTTGGTTAATCACACCAAAAGTTATTCACGTTAAGCTATATTTTACAATACTAAAACATTTAATGTGAAAATGGCTTAATGTAGCTTAACGTGTAATAAAGTGCCTAAACCTCAATCAATTGCCCTGAAACTTTGCACAGCCTAAGATCTCAACTTCCCAAACCTATCCGAGAAGTTTCATGCGATTCGGTGTTCCACAAGGCAAATTAGGCACATTAAGCTTGTTTTTTGGGGAGCTTAATGTGGCTTAACGTACAAAAAAGACCTTAAATGTTAACCAATTTCCCCCAAACTTCACACAATAGAAGACTCTATCCATGCCAACATATTCTGAAAATTTCAGCTGATTTGGTTAATCACACCAAAAGTTATTCACATTAAGCTATATTTTACAATGCTAAAACATTTAATGTGAAAATGGCTTAATGGCTTAATGTAGCTTAACGTGTAATAAAGTGCCTAAACCTCAATCAATTGCCCTGAAACTTTGCACAGCCTAAGATCTCAACTTCCCAAACCTATCCAAGAAGTTTCATGCGATTCGGAGTTCCACAAGGCAAATTAAGGACATTAAGCTTGTTTTTTGGGGAGCTTAATGTGGCTTAACGTACAAAAAAGACCTTAAATGTTAACCAATTTCCTCCAAACTTCACACAATAGAAGACTCTATCCATGCCAACATATTCTGAAAATTTCAGCTCATTTGGTTAATCACACCAAAAGTTATTCACATTAAGCTATATTTTACAATACTAAAACATTTAATGTGAAAATGGCTTAATGTAGCTTAACGTGTAATAAAGTGCCTAAACCTCAATCAATTGCCCTGAAACTTTGCACAGCCTAAGATCTCAACTTCCCAAACCTATCCAAGAAGTTTCATGCGATTCGGAGTTCCACAAGGCAAATTAAGGACATTAAGCTTGTTTTTTGGGGAGCTTAATGTGGCTTAACGTACAAAAAAGACCTAAATGTTAACCAATTTCCCCAAACTTCACACAATAGAAGACTCTATCCATGCCAACATATTCTGAAAATTTCAGCTCATTTGGTTAATCACACCAAAAGTTATTCACGTTAAGCTATATTTTACAATACTAAAACATTTAATGTGAAAATGGCTTAATGTAGCTTAACGTGTAATAAAGTGCCTAAACCTCAATCAATTGCCCTGAAACTTTGCACAGCCTAAGATCTCAACTTCCCAAACCCATCCATGAAGTTTCATGCGATTCGGTGTTCCACAAGGCAAATTAAGGACATTAAGCTTGTTTTTTGGGGAGCTTAATGTGGCTTAACGTACAAAAAAGACCTTAAATGTTAACCAATTTCCCCAAACTTCACACAATAGAAGACTCTATCCATGCCAACATATTCTGAAAATTTCAGCTCATTTGGTTAATCACACCAAAAGTTATTCACGTTAAGCTATATTTTACAATACTAAAACATTTAATGTGAAAATGTAGCTTAATGTAGCTTAACGTGTAATAAAGTGCCTAAACCTCAATCAATTGCCCTGAAACTTTGCACAGCCTAAGATCTCAACTTCCCAAACCTATCCAAGAAGTTTCATGCGATTCGGAGTTCCACAAGGCAAATTAAGGACATTAAGCTTGTTTTTTGGGGAGCTTAATGTGGCTTAACGTACAAAAAAGACCTTAAATGTTAACCAATTTCCCCAAACTTCACACAATAGAAGACTCTATCCATGCCAACATATTCTGAAAATTTCAGCTCATTTGGTTAATCACACCAAAAGTTATTCACATTAAGCTATATTTTACAATGCTAAAACATTTAATGTGAAAATGGCTTAATGTAGCATAACGTGTAATAAAGTGCCTAACCTCAATCAATTGCCCTGAAACTTTGCACAGCCTAAGTTCTCAACTTCCCAAACCTATCCAAGAAGTTTCATGCGATTCGGAGTTCCACAAGGCAAATTAAGGACATTAAGCTTGATTTTTTGGGGAGCTTAATGTGGCTTAACGTACAAAAAAGACCTTAAATGTTATCCAATTTCCACCAAACTTTACACAATAGAAGACTCTATCCATGCCAACATATTCTGAAAATTTCAGCTCATTTGGTTAATCACACCAAAAGTTATTCACGTTAAGCTATATTTTACAATACTAAAACATTTAATGTGAAAATGGCTTAATGTAGCTTAACGTGTAATAAAGTGCCTAAACCTCAATCAATTGCCCTGAAACTTTGCACAGCCTAAGATCTCAACTTCCCAAACCTATCCAAGAAGTTTCATGCGATTCGGTGTTCCACAAGGCAAACTAGGCACATTAAGCTTTTTTTTTGGGGAGCTTAATGTGGCTTAACGTACAAAAAAGACCTTAAATGTTAACCAATTTCCCCCAAACTTCACACAATAGAAGACTCTATCCATGCCAACATATTCTGAAAATTTCAGCTCATTTGGTTAATCACACCAAAAGTTATTCACGTTAAGCTATATTTTACAATACTAAAACATTTAATGTGAAAATGGCTTAATGTAGCTTAACGTGTAATAAAGTGCCTAAACCTCAATCAATTGCCCTGAAACTTTGCACAGCCTAAGATCTCAACTTCCCAAACCTATCCAAGAAGTTTCATGCGATTCGGAGTTCCACAAGGCAAATTAAGGACATTAAGCTTGTTTTTTGGGGAGCTTAATGTGGCTTAACGTACAAAAAAGACCTTAAATGTTAACCAATTTCCCCAAACTTCACACAATAGAAGACTCTATCCATGCCAACATATTCTGAAAATTTCAGCTCATTTGGTTAATCACACCAAAAGTTATTCACATTAAGCTATATTTTACAATGCTAAAACATTTAATGTGAAAATGGCTTAAAGTAGCTTAACGTGTAATAAAGTGCCTAAACCTCAATCAATTGCCCTGAAACTTTGCACAGCCTAAGATCTCAACTTCCCAAACCTATCCAAGAAGTTTCATGCGATTCGGAGTTCCACAAGGCAAATTAAGGACATTAAGCTTGATTTTTGGGGAGCTTAATGTGGCTTAACGTACAAAAAAGACCTTAAATGTTAACCAATTTCCACCAAACTTCACACAATAGAAGACTCTATCCATGCCAACATATTCTGAAAATTTCAGCTCATTTGGTTAATCACACCAAAAGTTATTCACGTTAAGCTATATTTTACAATACTAAAACATTTAATGTGAAAATGGCTTAATGTAGCTTAACGTGTAATAAAGTGCCTAAACCTCAATCAATTGCCCTGAAACTTTGCACAGCCTAAGATCTCAACTTCCCAAACCTATCCAAGAAGTTTCATGCGATTCGGAGTTCCACAAGGCAAATTAAGGACATTAAGCTTGTTTTTTGGGGAGCTTAATGTGGCTTAACGTACAAAAAAGACCTTAAATGTTAACCAATTTCCCCCAAACTTCACACAATAGAAGACTCTATCCATGCCAACATATTCTGAAAATTTCAGCTCATTTGGTTAATCACACCAAAAGTTATTCACGTTAAGCTATATTTTACAATACTAAAACATTTAATGTGAAAATGGCTTAATGTAGCTTACGTGTAATAAAGTGCCTAAACCTCAATCAATTGCCCTGAAACTTTGCACAGCCTAAGATCTCAACTTCCCAAACCCGTCCGAGAAGTTTCATGCGATTCGGAGTTCCACAAGGCAAACTAAGGACGTTAAGCTTGTTTTTTGGAGCTTAATGTGGCTTAACGTACAAAAAAGACCTTAAATGTTAACCAATTTCCACCAAACTTCACACAATAGAAGACTCTATCCATGCCAACATATTCTGAAAATTTCAGCTCATTTGGTTAATCACACCAAAAGTTATTCACGTTAAGCTATATTTTACAATACTAAAACATTTAATGTGAAAATGGCTTAATGTAGCTTAACGTGTAATAAAGTGCCTAAACCTCAATCAATTGCCCTGAAACTTTGCACAGCCTAAGATCTCAACTTCCCAAACCCATCCAAGAAGTTTCATGCGATTCGGTGTTCCACAAGGCAAATTAAGGACATTAAGCTTGTTTTTTGGGAGCTTAATGTGGCTTAACGTACAAAAAAGACCTTAAATGTTAACCAATTTTCCCCAAACTTCACACAATAGAAGACTCTATCCATGCCAACATATTCTGAAAATTTCAGCTCATTTGGTTAATCACACCAAAAGTTATTCACATTAAGCTATATTTTACAATGCTAAAACATTTAATGTGAAAATGGCTTAATGTAGCTTAATGTAGCTTAACGTGTAATAATGTGCCTAAACCTCAATCAATTGTCCTGAAACTTTGCACAGCCTAAGATCTCAACTTCCCAAACCTATCCAAGAAGTTTCATGCGATTCGGAGTTCCACAAGGCAAATTAAGGACATTAAGCTTGATTTTTGGGGAGCTTAATGTGGCTTAACGTACAAAAAAGACCTTAAATGTTAACCAATTTCCACCAAACTTTGCACAATAGAAGACCCTATCCATGCCAACATATTCTGAAAATTTCAGCTCATTTGGTTAATCACACCAAAAGTTATTCACGTTAAGCTATATTTTACAATACTAAAACATTTAATGTGAAAATGGCTTAATGTAGCTTAACGTGTAATAAATTGCCTAAACCTCAATCAATTGCCCTGAAACTTTGCACAGCCTAAGATCTCAACTTCCCAAATACGTCCGAGAAGTTTCATGCGATTCGGTGTTCCACGAGGCAAACTAGGCACATTAAGCTTGATTTTTGGGGAGCTTAATGTGGCTTAACGTACAAAAAAGACCTTAAATGTTAACCAATTTCCCCAAACTTCACACAATAGAAGACTCTATCCATGCCAACATATTCTGAAAATTTCAGCTCATTTGGTTAATCACACCAAAAGTTATTCACGTTAAGCTATATTTTACAATGCTAAAACATTTAATGTGAAAATGGCTTAATGTAGCTTAATGTAGCTTAACGTGTAATAAAGTGCCTAAACCTCAATCAATTGCCCTGAAACTTTGCACAGCCTAAGATCTCAACTTCCCAAACCTATCCAAGAAGTTTCATGCGATTCGGAGTTCCACAAGGCAAATTAAGGACATTAAGCTTGATTTTTGGGGAGCTTAATGTGGCTTAACGTACAAAAAAGACCCTAAATTTTAACTAATTTCCCCCAAACTTTGCACAATAGAAGACCCTATCCATGCCAACATATTCTGAAAATTTCAGCTCATTTGGTTAATCACACCAAAAGTTATTCACGTTAAGCTATATTTTACAATACTAAAACATTTAATGTGAAAATGGCTTAATGTAGCTTAACGTGTAATAAAGTGCCTAAACCTCAATCAATTGCCCTGAAACTTTGCACAGCCTAAGATCTCAACTTCCCAAATACGTCCGAGAAGTTTCATGCAATTCGGAGTTCCACAAGGCAAACTAAGGACGTTAAGCTTGTTTTTTGGAGAGCTTAACATACAAAAAAGACCTTAAATGTTAACCAATTTCCCCAAACTTCACACAATAGAAGACTCTATCCATGCCAACATATTCTGAAAATTTCAGCTCATTTGGTTAATCACACCAAAAGTTATTCACGTTAAGCTATATTTTACAATACTAAAACATTTAATGTGAAAATGGCTTAATGTAGCTTAACGTGTAATAAAGTGCCTAAACCTCAATCAATTGCCCTGAAACTTTGCACAGCCTAAGATCTCAACTTCCCAAACCTATCCAAGAAGTTTCATGCGATTCGGTGTTCCACAAGGCAAATTAAGGACATTAAGCTTGTTTTTTTTGGGGAGCTTAATGTGGCTTAACGTACAAAAAAGACCTTAAATGTTAACCAATTTCCTCCAAACTTCACACAATAGAAGACTCTATCCATGCCAACATATTCTGAAAATTTCAGCTCATTTGGTTAATCACACCAAAAGTTATTCACATTAAGCTATATTTTACAATGCTAAAACATTTAATGTGAAAATGGCTTAATGTAGCTTAACGTGTAATAAAGTGCCTAAACCTCAATCAATTGCCCTGAAACTTTGCACAGCCTAAGTTCTCAACTTCCCAAACCTATCCAAGAAGTTTCATGCGATTCGGAGTTCCACAAGGCAAATTAAGGACATTAAGCTTGATTTTTGGGGAGCTTAATGTGGCTTAACGTACAAAAAAGACCTTAAATGTTAACCAATTTCCACCAAACTTTGCACAATAGAAGACTCTATCCATGCCAACATATTCTGAAAATTTCAGCTCATTTGGTTAATCACACCAAAAGTTATTCACGTTAAGCTATATTTTACAATACTAAAACATTTAATGTGAAAATGGCTTAATGTAGCTTAACGTGTAATAAATTGCCTAAACCTCAATCAATTGCCCTGAAACTTTGCACAGCCTAAGATCTCAACTTCCCAAATACGTCCGAGAAGTTTCATGCGATTCGGAGTGCCACGAGGCAAAATAGGCACGTTAAGCTTGTTTTTTGGATAGCTTAACGTACAAAAAAGACCTTAAATGTTAACCAATTTCCCCCAAACTTCACACAATAGAAGACTCTATCCCTGCCAACATATTCTGAAAATTTCAGCTCATTTGGTTAATCACACCAAAAGTTATTCACATTAAGCTATATTTTACAATGCTAAAACATTTAATGTGAAAATGGCTTAATGTAGCTTAACGTGTAATAAAGTGCCTAAACCTCAATCAATTGCCCTGAAACTTTGCACAGCCTAAGATCTCAACTTCCCAAACCTATCCAAGAAGTTTCATGCGATTCGGAGTTCCACAAGGCAAATTAAGGACATTAAGCTTGTTTTTTGGGGAGCTTAATGTGGCTTAACGTACAAAAAAGACCTTAAATTTTAACTAATTTCCCCCAAACTTTGCACAATAGAAGACCCTATCCATGCCAACATATTCTGAAAATTCAGCTCATTTGGTTAATCACACCAAAAGTTATTCACGTTAAGCTATATTTTACAATACTAAAACATTTAATGTGAAAATGGCTTAATGTAGCTTAACGTGTAATAAAGTGCCTAAACCTCAATCAATTGCCCTGAAACTTTGCACAGCCTAAGATCTCAACTTCCCAAACCTATCCAAGAAGTTTCATGCGATTCGGAGTTCCACAAGGCAAATTAAGGACATTAAGCTTGTTTTTTGGGGAGCTTAATGTGGCTTAACGTACAAAAAAGACCTTAAATGTTAACCAATTTCCCCCAAACTTCACACAATAGAAGACTCTATCCATGCCAACATATTCTGAAAATTTCAGCTCATTTGGTTAATCACACCAAAAGTTATTCACGTTAAGCTATATTTTACAATACTAAAACATTTAATGTGAAAATGGCTTAATGGCTTAATGTAGCTTAACGTGTAATAAAGTGCCTAAACCTCAATCAATTGCCCTGAAACTTTGCACAGCCTAAGATCTCAACTTCCCAAACCTATCCAAGAAGTTTCATGCGATTCGGAGTTCCACAAGGCAAATTAAGGACATTAAGCTTGTTTTTTGGGGAGCTTAATGTGGCTTAACGTACAAAAAAGACCTTAAATGTTATCCAATTTCCCCCAAACTTCACACAATAGAAGACTCTATCCATGCCAACATATTCTGAAAATTTCAGCTCATTTGGTTAATCACACCAAAAGTTATTCACGTTAAGCTATATTTTACAATACTAAAACATTTAATGTGAAAATGGCTTAATGTAGCTTAACGTGTAATAAAGTGCCTAAACCTCAATCAATTGCCCTGAAACTTTGCACAGCCTAAGATCTCAACTTCCCAAACCTATCCAAGAAGTTTCATGCGATTCGGTGTTCCACAAGGCAAATTAAGGACATTAAGCTTGATTTTTGGGGAGCTTAATGTGGCTTAACGTACAAAAAAGACCTTAAATGTTAACCAATTTCCCCCAAACTTCACACAATAGAAGACTCTATCCCTGCCAACATATTCTGAAAATTTCAGCTCATTTGGTTAATCACACCAAAAGTTATTCACGTTAAGCTATATTTTACAATACTAAAACATTTAATGTGAAAATGGCTTAATGTAGCTTAACGTGTAATAAAGTGCCTAAACCTCAATCAATTGCCCTGAAACTTTGCACAGCCTAAGATCTCAACTTCCCAAACCTATCCAAGAAGTTTCATGCGATTCGGAGTTCCACAAGGCAAATTAAGGACATTAAGCTTGTTTTTTGGGGAGCTTAATGTGGCTTAACGTACAAAAAAGTCCTTAAATGTTAACCAATTTCCTCCAAACTTCACACAATAGAAGACTCTATTCATGCCAACATATTCTGAAAATTTCAGCTCATTTGGTAAATCACACCAAAAGTTATTCACATTAAGCTATATTTTACAATGCTAAAACATTTAATGTGAAAATGGCTTAATGTAGCTTAACGTGTAATAAAGTGCCTAAACCTCAATCAATTGCCCTGAAACTTTGCACAGCCTAAGATCTCAACTTCCCAAACCTATCCAAGAAGTTTCATGCGATTCGGAGTTCCACAAGGCAAATTAAGGACATTAAGCTTGATTTTTGGGGAGCTTAATGTGGCTTAACGTACAAAAAAGACCTTAAATGTTAACCAATTTCCCCAAACTTACACAATAGAAGACTCTATCCATGCCAACATATTCTGAAAATTTCAGCTCATTTGGTTAATCACACCAAAAGTTATTCACGTTAAGCTATATTTTACAATACTAAAACATTTAATGTGAAAATGGCTTAATGTAGCTTAACGTGTAATAAATTGCCTAAACCTCAATCAATTGCCCTGAAACTTTGCACAGCCTAAGATCTCAACTTCCCAAATACGTCCGAGAAGTTTCATGCGATTCGGTGTTCCACAAGGCAAAATAGGCACGTTAAGCTTGTTTTTTGGAGAGCTTAACGTACAAAAAAAGACCTTAAATGTTAACCAATTTCCCCCAAACTTCACACAATAGAAGACTCTATCCATGCCAACATATTCTGAAAGTTTCAGCTGATTTGGTTAATCACACCAAAAGTTATTCACATTAAGCTATATTTCACAATGCTAAAACATTTAATGTGAAAATGGCTTAATGTAGCTTAATGTAGCTTAACGTGTAATAAAGTGCCTAAACCTCAATCGATTGCCCTGAAACTTTGCACAGCCTAAGATCTCAACTTCCCAAACCTATCCAAGAAGTTTCATGCGATTCGGAGTTCCACAAGGCAAATTAAGGACATTAAGTTTGATTTTTGGGGAGCTTAATGTGGCTTAACGTACAAAAAAGACCTTAAATGTTATCCAATTTCCACCAAACTTCACACAATAGAAGACTCTATCCATGCCAACATATTCTGAAAATGTCAGCTCACTTGGTTAATCACACCAAAAGTTATTCACGTTAAGCTATATTTTACAATACTAAAACATTTAATGTGAAAATGGCTTAATGTAGCTTAGTGTGTAATAAAGTGCCTAAGCCTCAATCAATTGCCCTGAAACTTTACACAGCCTAAGATCTCAACTTCCCAAACCTATCCAAGAAGTTTCATGCGATTCGGAGTTCCACAAGGCAAATTAAGGACATTAAGCTTTTTTTGGGGAGCTTAATGTGGCTTAACGTACAAAAAAGACCTTAAATGTTAACCAATTTCCCCAAACTTCACACAATAGAAGACTCTATCCATGCCAACATATTTTGAAAATTTCAGCTCATTTGGTTAATCACACCAAAAGTTATTCACATTAAGCTATATTTTACCATGCTAAAACCTTTAATGTGAAAATGGCTTAATGTAGCTTAACGTAGCTTAACGTGTAATAATGTGCCTAAACCTCAATCAATTGTCCTGAAACTTTGCACAGCCCAAGTTCTCAACTTCCTAACCCCATCCAAGAAGTTTCATGCGATTCGGTGCCCCACAAGGAAAACTAGGGACATTAAGCTTGATTTTTGGGGAGCTTAATGTGGCTTAACGTACAAAAAAGACCTTAAATGTTAACAAATTTCCCCCAAACTTTGCACAATAGAAGACATATTCTGAAAATTTCAGCTGATTTGGTTAATCACACCAAAAGTTATTCACATTAAGCTATATTTTACAATGCTAAAACATTTAATGTGAAAATGGCTTAATGTAGCTTAATGTAGCTTAACGTGTAATAAAGTGCCTAAACCTCAATCGATTGCCCTGAAACTTTGCACAGCCTAAGATCGCAACTTCCCAAACCCATCTGAGAAGTTTCATGCGATTCGGTGTTCCACAAGGCAAACGAGGAACGTTAAGCTTGATTTTTGGGGAGCTTAATGTGGCTTAACGTACAAAAAAGACCTTAAATGTTAACCAATTTCCTCCAAACTTCACACAATAGAAGACTCTATCCATGCCAACATATTTTGAAAATTGCAGCTCATTTAGTAAATCACACCAAAAGTTATTCACATTAAGCTATATTTTACAATGCTAAAACGTTTAATGTAAAGAGCTTAACATACCATAATGTGCCTTAACCTCAATCAATTGTCTTGAAACTTTGCACAGCCTAAGTTCTCAACTTCTCAGCCCCATCCAAGAAGTTTCATGCGATTCGGTGTCCCACAAGGCAAACTAGGGACATTAAGCTTGATTTTTGGAGAGCTTAATGTGGCTTAACGTACAAAAAAGACCTTAAATGTCAACCAATTTCCCCCAAACTTCACGCAAAAGTGAAAGCTTCAGCTGATTTGGTTAATCACACCAAAAGTTATTCACATTAAGCTTTATTTTACAATGCTAAAACATTTAATGTGAAAATGGCTTAACCACTTGCCGACCGTTGTCGGCACATATATGTCGGCAGAATGGCACGGCTGGGCAAAGTAACGTACCCGTACGCCGCAAGCCCCGTGACAGTGCCCGCGGATCCCGCGGACTCGATCAGTGCGGGGATACCCGCGATCGTGTTACGGAGCTCAAGAATTGGGAGATGCCGATGTAAACAGCATCTCCCCGTTCTGCCTAATGACAGCACACTGATCGTCTGCTCCCTGTCATCTGGAGCAGCGATCAGTGTGGTGTCACACACAGCCACGCCCTCAGATAGTTAGAAACAAGCCCCCAGGATACACTTAACCCCTCCCCGCCTCTAGTGGTTAACCCCTTCCCTGCCAGTGACATTTTTACAGTAATCAATGCAATTTTATAGCACTGATCGCCAATGATCCCAAAAATTTGTCAAAATTGTCCGATGTGTCCGCCTTAATGTCGCAGTCATGATAAAAATCGCTGATCGCTGCCATTACTAGTAAAAAAAAAAAAAATTATTAATAAAAATGTCATAAAACTATCCCCTATTTTGTAGACGCTATAACCATTGCGCAAACCAATCAATAAACACTTATTGTGATTTTTTTTTTACCAAAAATATGTGTAGAAGAATACGTATCGGCCTAAACTGAGGAAAAAAAAATATTTTTTTTTTTTTTATATATTTTTGGAGGATATTTATTATAGAAAAAAGTAAAAAATATTGCTTTTTTTTCAAAATTGTCGCACATTTTTTTGTTTATAGCGCAAAAAATAAAAACCGCAAAGGTGATCAAATACCACCAAAAGAAAGCTCTATTTGTGGGAAAAAAAGGATGCAATTTTTGTTTGGGTACAACATCGCACGACCGCGCAATTGTCAGTTAAAGCGACGCAGTTCCAAATTGTAAAAAGTGCTCGGGTCAGGAAGGGGGTAAAATCTTCCGGGGCTGAAGCGTTTAAAGGGATTTTAAAGTCAGAAGGTTTATTTATCTTAATGCATTCTATGCATTAAGATCAGAGGCGGCTCTAGGCTTTGTGAGGCCTTAGGCAAAACTTAGACATGAGGCCCTCTCACGCCCATAATTGGAAAAATAATTAAACCGATAAAAAAATAATACTACATTGCAATGTACAGTATACAATTAACTGATAGCACTCCATCCATGGCCAGTCCTCAAAGATTCTAGCATGTTATTGGATCATATCACACCGGTGAGCTCACCCAGACGGTCCCCTCCCTTGTTTCGTAGGCTGTGCTCTGCACTCCCCTGGGAGTGTCTTGTCAGCAGATTGCCATTTGTGAGTGGTACATAGAGATAACATTTACAGCTCGAGGTGGCAGCGCCATCCTTCTTCCCGATGCTGGGCTCTCCCCTCCAGTGGCATAGCATGGGTTGTCAGTGTTAGGGGCAAGGCAAGTAATCAGAGCTCCCTAACCGTGGACTTTTAGCTCTGGTCTGGTCACATGATCCACGGTGTCAATTAGTATTGGCTGCAGGGGAGAGGAGAGAGCACTTGACAATCACTGGTAAAGCCTGGAGCAGTGACATCACCCACATTTTCCCATGTCCCATCTGTTGTTGGCGGTTGTATGGTCACATACCTCTGAACCCCTAAACTTTAGGTGCTCCATTATGCAAATCTTGACCAGCCACTGTTGTAGAATGCTTGGGCCTGCACTCTACCTTACTGGTAAAGGAGGACATCTATCAAAGTTATAAGCCAATAACAACCAATGGAGCCTTACCACTTCCTCTGGCTGGTCTAGATCTGTATATGATAGAGTTCTTGGGGACTCAGGTCTCCCGAATTTTCCACCAGGTAGATAAGAGGAATGCAGCACATATAGGGCCTTTTTTCATGTCCTGAGATAGTTTGGAAGGCTTAAAGAGTAAGTTCACCATTTCACACAAAATGAAAAGCTGAACTAACTCTCAGAAAGGGAGAAGGAGTGGATAGGGGGAGGGGGAGGTTAGCGTGGACAGAGGGAAAGGATATAAGAGGGGGGAGAGGAGAAAGGATAGAGAGAGGGAGGGGGGAGAGGATAGCCTGTATAGAAGAGAGTAGAGAGTGGACAGGGGGAGGGGGGGGAGAGGAGAGAGTGGATAGGGGAGGATAGCCTGGACAGTAGGAGGGGGTGATGAGAGAGTGGATAGGGGGAGGATAGCCTGGAGGGTAGAAGGGGGTGAGGAGAGAGTGGGCAGAGGCAGGGGAGGGGAATAGGAGAGAGTGGATAGGGGGGAGAATAGCCTGGAGGGTAGGAGGGGGGGTGAGTAGAGAGTGGACAGAGGCAGGGGGAGGGGGAGAGGAGAGAGTGGATAGGGGGAGGATAGCCTGGACAGTAGGAGGGGGGTGAGTAGAGAGTGGACAGAGGCAGGGGAGAGGAGAGAGTGGATAGGGGGATAGCCTGGAGGGTAGGAGGGGGGAGAGGAGAGAGTGGACAGAGGCAGGGGGGAGGGGGAGAGGAGAGAGTGGATAGGGGGAGGATAGCCTGGACAGTAGGGGGGGGGGTGAGTAGAGAGTGGACAGAGGCAGGGGGAGGGGGAGAGGAGAGAGTGGACAGAGGCAGGGGGAGAGGAGAGAGTGGATAGGGGGAGGATAGCCTGAACAGTAGGAGGGGGTGAGGAGAGAGTGGACAGAGGAGGGGAGAGGAGAGGAGAGGGAGAGAGTGGAGAGGGGGGGAGGATAGCCTGGACGATAGGAGGGGGGTGAGGAGAGAGTGGACAGAGGCAGGGGGAGATGAGAGAGTGGATAGGGGGGAGGATAGCCTCGACGATAGGAGGGGGGTGAGGAGAGAGTGGACAGAGGCAGGGGGAGATGAGAGAGTGGATAGGGGAGAGGATAGCCTGGACGATAGGAGGGGGGGTGAGGAGAGAGTGGACAGAGGCAGGGGGAGATGAGAGAGTGGATAGGGGAGAGGATAGCCTGGACGATAGGAGGGGGGTGAGGAGAGAGTGGACAGAGGCAGGGGGAGATGAGAGAGTGGATAGGGGGGAGGATAGCCTGGACGATAGGAGGGGGGTGAGGAGAGAGTGGACAGAGGCAGGGGGAGATGAGAGAGTGGATAGGGGGGAGGATAGCCTGGAGGATAGGAGGGGGTGAGGAGGGGGGTGGAGAGAGTGGACAGAGGCAGGGGGAGATGAGAGAGTGGATAGGGGAGGATAGCCTGGACGATAGGAGGGGGTGAGGAGAGAGTGGACAGGAGGGGGGAGAGGGGGAGATGAGAGAGTAGATAGGGGAGGATAGCCTGGATGATGGGGGGGGTGAGGAGAGAGTGGACAGAGGCAGGGGAGATGAGAGAGTGGATAGGGGAGGATAGACTGGATGATAGGGGGGTGAGGAGAGAGTGGAGAGAGGCAGGGGGAGGGGGAGATGAGAGAGTGGATAGGGGAGGATAGCCTGGATGATAGGGGGGGTGAGGAGAGAGTGGACAGGGGGGGAGGGGGGGAGGAGAGAGTGGATAGGGGGGAGGATAGCCTGGACAATAGGAGGGGGGTGAGGAGAGAGTGGACAGAGGGATGTAGGTAGAGAGGACAGAGGGAGAGAGAGGATGTGGCAAGTGAGGAGAGAAGAGAAAGACGGTGAAGAAAACAATGGGGGAATGGAAGGGGGAGATAGGAGAGTTAGAGGGCAGAGGGAGTGGGGGTAGAGGGGGCAGAGGGGGGGGGGGGGCAGGAGGAGTAGAAGGAGGAGGGGGCTAACATGTGGTAATTGGGATATGTGGAAACAGTGTACATATCAGGGTGTTCAGGGCTCCTCCTCACACTGCAAAGCCATCCATACATGTTATACTGAGAGTGGGACTGATACGCTATGCTTCCCCCTCCAGCCTCACACTAAGTTAGTTGCTCGTCCTCCACATACACATGCTGGACAGTGTAGTCCCACTCCCACAGACTCCCCTCCACAATGGGGCACACAGACACGGCTATCCCGCCCAGCCTCCGCCTCTATCACAAACAAGCTCCACTCACCGAGCATGTATTTCTTCCAGGGCTGCTCCCGAGTCCTGCCTCCCGCCATGCATTGGGGCCGCTGTTGCCGACTTTAGGGGAAGGGCTAGAGGTTGAGCCTGCTATTGGACGCAGGCAGCCTTAGCCACGCCCACCACACTTCCACTATGCTCGTCCGCCGCCGCGGATCGCGGCGCTGGCTCAGCTAAGCTATTAGCTCACTCTGCGCAGAGCACCCGCCGCCAGACAGTCTCAACACAGCACCTGAGGCAAATTAGGCAATCGCTCGACGGCGAGGCCCTTCTGTGGGCGAGGCCTAAGGCAATCGCCTAATTTGCCTAATTAAAGAGCCGCCTCTGATTAAGATAAAAAGCCTTCTGTGTGCAGCAGCCCCCCTAACACTACCCTGAGTCCCATCTAGATCCAGCGATGACATTGCAAGACCCTGACAATCACAGGCATGTCTCCTAGAGGCAGAGGCATGATGGGATTTGTAGTTTCACCACAGCTCGAGTTGAGCTTGAGCTTGTCTAACCCCTTAAGTTAACAACGTAATACATGCATTTTTTTTTTTAAGGACAAACAAGGCTTTCTTTTTGTGAATATTGTCCTGCAACAATAATTTTTACAATTAAGTGTAATAAAATTAAACAAAAGGCATTTTTTTTCTTTCTTTCGGTATATATATGTAAAAAGGTGTCAACATTTTTAATAAGCAAAGCAAAAAAAAAAAAATGAAAAAAAGTTTAACTATTAGTTAATAAAATAGAAAAGAAAAAATCACCAGGAAAATTACAATTCAATACAGAAGGAGAATATAGAGTTAATCAGTGCTGATTAAAGAAAACTAAAGGGTTAATTAGGAGTTCAACAGAGGAACATTTAATTAGAAAAAAAAAATGTTTTATTTACATGTCAAGGTTGCTTTAACTCTCTTCACCTTCAAATCGAAGTTCATCCCTTTGATCTGTGAATGCAAAACACAGAAAGTTACAATTGATACAATGTTTCAATGTAACTTTCTGTGATGTGGTTGTTGATAAACATTGCCAGCCTGCTTCTATTTTTAGACAGTTCCTGCTGAATTGTTGGGTACAGGGACAGGGAAGGGTCCCGGCAGCAGAGCAGAAGGACTGGATGTACTAGACATGACCTGTGTACATTAATGACATGTTTTTGGGCGTGTCTAATGCGCCCAAAGTCTGCAACTGGTTAAGGATTGTAAAAAAAATGGTGAATAACTTTTGGGGTGATTTACCAAATGAACTGGAATTCTTGAATAGGTTTGGGAAGTTGAGATCTTGGGCTGTGCAAAGTTTCAGGGCAATTGATTGAGGTTTAGGCACTTTATTACACGTTAAGCTACATTAACCACTTTCAGACCGGACCAATTTGCAGCCAAAGGACCAGGCCCCTTTTTGCGATTCGGCACTGCGTCGCTTTAACTGACAATTGCGCGGTCGTGCGACGTGGCTCCCAAACAAAATTGACGTCCTTTTTTTCCCACAAATAGAGCTTTCTTTTGGTGGTATTTGATCGCCCCTGCGGTTTTTATTTTTTGCGCTATAAAACAAAAAAGTGCGACAATTTTGAAAAAAACGCATTCTTTTTTTTTATTTTTTGCTATAATATAAATATCCCCCAAAAATATATATAAAAAAATTTTTTTTTCCTCAGTTTAGGCCGATACGTATTCTTCTACATATTTTTGGTAAAAAAAAATCGCAATAAGCGATTATTGATTGGTTTGCGCAGAAGTTATAGCGTTTACAAGATAGGGGATAGTTTTATAGCATTTTTATTAATAATTTTTTTTTTATTAGTAATGGTGGCGATCAGCGATTTTTATTGTGACTGCGACATTATGGCGGACACATCGGACATTTTTGACACATTTTTGGGACCATTGTCATTTATACAGCAATCAATGCTATTTAAATGCATTGATTCCTGTGTAAATGACACTGGCAGTGAAGGGGTTAACCACTAGGTGGCAGTGTAGGGGTTAAGTGTGCCTAGAGGTGTGTTTCTTACTGTGGGGGGGGGGGGGTGGCTGTCAGCTAGTGAATGCTGATCTCTGCTCCAATCACAGGGAGCAGAGATCAGCGTCACTAGTTGCTAGGCAGAATGGGGAGATGCTGTTTTTTTTCGCATCTCCCCGTTCAGCCTTCCCGTGAGACGATCTCGGGTATCCCCGCGGCAACCGCGACCGGCCTCACGGGGGTCCCGACCGGCGTGAGTGCGCGCCCGATGGCACGGCGGCATCTTAAAGGGGACGTACCTGTACGCCCTTATGCCTGTCCGTGCTATTCTGTTGACGTACATCGTCGTGCGCCGGTCGGCAAGTGGTTAAGCCATTTTCACATTAAATGTTTTAGCATTGTAAAATATAGCTTAATGTGAATAACTTTTGGTGTGATTAACCAAATCAGCTGAAACTTTCACTTTTGCGTGAAGTTTGAGGGAAATTGGTTGACATTTAAGGTCTTTTTTGTACGTTAAGCCACATTAAGCTCCCCAAAAATCAAGCTTAATGTCCCTAGTTTGCCTTGTGGGACACCGAATCGCATGAAACTTCTTGGATGGGGTTGAGAAGTTAAGAACTTAGGCTGTGCAAAGTTTCAAGACAATTGATTGAGGTTAAGGCACATTATGGTACGTTAAGCTCTTTACATTAAACGTTTTAGCATTGTAAAATATAGCTTAATGTGAATAACTTTTGGTGTGATTTACTAAATGAGCTGCAATTTTCAAAATATGTTGGCATGGATAGAGTCTTCTATTGTGTGAAGTTTGGAGGAAATTGGTTAACATTTAAGGTCTTTTTTGTACGTTAAGCCACATTAAGCTCCCCAAAAATCAAGCTTAATGTTCCTCGTTTGCCTTGTGGAACACCGAATCGCATGAAACTTCTTGGATGGGTTTGGGAAGTTGCGATCTTAGGCTGTGCAAAGTTTCAGGGCAATCGATTGAGGTTTAGGCACTTTATTACACGTTAAGCTACATTAAGCTACATTAAGCCATTTTCACATTAAATGTTTTAGCATTGTAAAATATAGCTTAATGTGAATAACTTTTGGTGTGATTAACCAAATGAGCTGAAATTTTCAGAATATGTTGGCATGGATAGAGTCTTGTATTGTGTGAAGTTTGGGGAAATTGGTTAACATTTTAGGTCTTTTTTGTACGTTAAGCCACATTAAGCTCCCCAAAAAACAAGCTTAATGTCCTTAATTTGCCTTGTGGAACTCCGAATCGCATGAAACTTCTTGGATAGGTTTGGGAAGTTGAGATCTTAGGCTGTGCAAAGTTTCAGGGCAATCGATTGAGGTTTAGGCACTTTATTACACGTTAAGCTACATTAAGCCATTTTCACATTAAATGTTTTAGCATTGTAAAATATAGCTTAATGTGAATAACTTTTGGTGTGATTAACCAAATCAGCTGAAATTTTCAGAATATGTTGGCATGGATATAGTCTTGTATTGTGTGAAGTTTGGGGGAAATTGGTTAACATTTTAGGTCTTTTTTGTACGTTAAGCCACATTAAGCTCCCCAAAAAACAAGCTTAACGTCCGTAGTTTGCCTTGTGGAACACTGAATCGCATGCATGTTCTTGGATAGGTTTGGGAAGTTGAGATCTTAGGCTGTGCAAAGTTTCAGGGCAATTGATTGAGGTTTAGGCACTTTATTACACGTTAAGCTACATTAAGCCATTTTCACATTAAATGTTTTAGTATTGTAAAATATAGCTTAACGTGAATAACTTTTGGTGTGATTAACCAAATGAGCTGAAATTTTCAGAATATGTTGGCATGGATAGAGTCTTCTATTGTGTGAAGTTTGGGGGAAATTGGTTAACATTTAAGGTCTTTTTTGTACGTTAAGCCACATTAAGCTCCCCAAAAAACAAGCTTAATGTCCATAATTTGCCTTGTGGAACTCCGAATCGCATGAAACTTCTTGGATAGGTTTGGGAAGTTGAGATCTTAGGCTGTGCAAAGTTTCAGGGCAATTGATTGAGGTTTAGGCACTTTATTACACGTTAAGCTACATTAAGCCATTTTCACATTAAATGTTTTAGCATTGTAAAATATAGCTGAATGTAAATAACTTTTGGTGTGATTAACCAAATGAGCTGAAATTTTCAGAATATGTTGGCATGGATAGAGTCTTCTATTGTGTGAAGTTTGGGGAAATTGGTTAACATTTAAGGTCTTTTTTGTACGTTAAGCCACATTAAGCTCCCCAAAAAACAAGCTTAATGTCCCTAATTTGCCTTGTGGAACACCGAATCGCATGAAACTTCTTGGATAGGTTTGGGAAGTTGAGATCTTAGGCTGTGCAAAGTTTCAGGGCAATTGATTGAGGTTTAGGCACATTATGGTACATTAAGCTCTTTACATTAAATGTTTTAGCATTGTAAAATATAGCTTAATGTGAATAACTTTTGGTGTGATTAACCAAATGAGCTGAAATTTTCAGAATATGTTGGCATGGATAGAGTCTTCTATTGTGTGAAGTTTGGGGAAATTGGTTAACATTTAAGGTCTTTTTTGTACATTAAGCTCCCCAAAAAACAAGCTTAATGTGCCTAATTTGCCTTGTGGAACACCGAATCGCATGAAACTTCTTGGATAGGTTTGGGAAGTTGAGATCTTAGGCTGTGCAAAGTTTCAGGGCAATTGATTGAGGTTTAGGCACTTTATTACACGTTAAGCTACATTAAGCCATTTTCACATTAAATGTTTTAGCATTGTAAAATATAGCTTAACGTGAATAACTTTTGGTGTGATTAACCAAATCAGCTGAAATTTTCAGAATATGTTGGCATGGATAGAGTCTTCTATTGTGTGAAGTTTGGGGAAATTGGTTAACATTTAAGGTCTTTTTTGTACGTTAAGCCACATTAAGCTCCCCAAAAATTAAGCTTAATGTCCCTAATTTGCCTTGTGGAACACCGAATCGCATGAAACTTCTTGGATAGGTTTGGGAAGTTGAGATCTTAGGCTGTGCAAAGTTTCAGGGCAATTGATTGAAGTTTAGGCACATTATGGTACATTAAGCTCTTTACATTAAATGTTTTAGCATTGTAAAATATAGCTTAATGTGAATAACTTTTGGTGTGTTTAACCAAATGAGCTGAAATTTTCAGAATATGTTGGCATGGATAGAGTCTTCTATTGTGTGAAGTTTGGGGGAAATTGGTTAACATTTAAGGTCTTTTTTGTACATTAAGCTCTCCAAAAACAAGCTTAACGTGCCTAGTTTGCCTTGTGGAACACCGAATCGCATGAAACTTCTTGGATAGGTTTGGGAAGTTGAGATCTTAGGCTGTGCAAAGTTTCAGGACAATCGATTGAGGTTTAGGCACTTTATTACACGTTAAGCTACATTAAGCCATTTTCACATTAAATGTTTTAGCATTGTAAAATATAGCTTAATGTGAATAACTTTTGGTGTGATTAACCAAATGAGCTGAAATTTTCAGAATATGTTGGCATGGATAGAGTCTTCTATTGTGTGAAGTTTGGGGGAAATTGGTTAACATTTAAGGTCTTTTTTGTACGTTAAGCCACATTAAGCTCCCAAAAAACAAGCTTAATGTCCTTAATTTGCCTTGTGGAACACCGAATCGCATGAAACTTCTTGGATAGGTTTGGGAAGTTGAGATCTTAGGCTGTGCAAAGTTTCAGGGCAATTGATTGAGGTTTAGGCACTTTATTACACGTTAAGCTACATTAAGCCATTTTCACATTAAGCCACTGTGCCCATCAAATGCTGCCACTGTGCCCATTACATTTCAAAACGTTCTAGTCTGTTCCAGTTCTACACATAGGGTGCAGCGTGGGAGCCAGGGGAGGAGAAAAAAGACCTACCTTGTCCTCCTGGCCATCTCAGCTACGAATCCGCGCCGCGGTCTGACTCCTCCTACCGAGGCCTCCACGCTGCTCGGAGTCCGATCACGACGGTACACACACTCTCTTGCAGGCAGCATAGCAAGGGGCTCCTTGACACTGGAACTGCTGCACTGTGTGTGTATGCTGCTGGGCTGATGGGAACCATTTCGGCAGAACACCGGCTGATGACTGTCTGTGACAGACAGACACAGGGCCGTCTTTACCGCAGTCAATGGGGATTTCCAGTGCCGATTTGCGGGCAGCGCATGGGCTTAAGCTCTGCTTTGGGCCCCAAACAATCAAAGGGCCCTGGGCAGCTGCCCCGTTTGCCCTACGGTAAAGATGGCCCTGCCTCCACACTGGAGGTTTATGGTGGGTGGACAAGAAGAAGAAGGATTTTCACTATAGGCATGCACGGTGGTGTGCCAGGTGTGCCTGGGTACACCCTAATCACCCTTTGCAATGCAGATTCCCCCTGCAGATACTTCACCAAATCCCCCAAATAGGTCTCCTAAAAAATTTTTTTTATATTAAAACAAAAATTTTTTGATTTATAATTACATTTATTTATAAGAGTGTGCATGTATTTATTACACATACATACATACAAACATACACACACGCACACACCTGTTCGACCATTGGGGTGCTTCAGCTTCAGTTTGCAGTGGAGAGAGAGCAGTGAGCTGTCATTGCTGGAACACAGCAAACACAGAGGTAAGTTTGCCATAACACGCAAGTATTAAGTGCATATTTTTTAAGTTATACTGCCACACTCTTCAATTCTGCTTAGAGTCCTAAGGCTTTAATAAATCAAGCCTCATATGTTTTATAGGGCAGTACAGAGAGCAATCATAATGTATAGTTTCCTATTGCAGCAAGACTTTACTATACTGTAGAAAGATTTCTTCAGATTAGATAGTAAGGTTAACAGATCGTTTTAAAATGATCTTTGTTCCAACAAATGTGTCTTTAAAAGTTTATTAAAGAGTAATTTTCGTACTTGCTCCATTTTGGTCTGTTAACTATACCATGCTTCATGCATGAAATGCTTCATTATATTTGTTTGATAAGCACAAATAGTACCTGTTGTGGGCTGACATAATCTTGTGCTTTTTGCCTGTGCTACACTTTTATGTTACAGTGTTTCTATATCCATGAAGTAAAGAACACCTCTCCCTTAGGTTATAGAGAAAAGGAGAAGAAGAGATATTCTGTAGTCTTAAGACACTCCCTGCCCAAAGTATAGATACAGTATGGTGAGTGGAACAAACAGGAACACAGGAGAGCGTCTCTAGAGATGTGGCCAAGGTGAAGGCAGAGATCATCTGGACTGGACAGCTTTAAGAAGGCAGGATCAATGAGCAGGATCATCAACAGGTGAGTCACTGTGGAGAGATAGGGCTGCTATCTCATCCTTGATGGTATCCGAGAGACCATAAGAAAAAAGCAGCCACGAGGGCCTCATTGTTCCAAGCAACCTCTGCTGCCAGAGTACGGAATTCAATGGCGTAATCGGCAACAGTTCTCATACTCTGTTTGATGGACATGAGGCACTTGACAGCAGAATCGTGCGGGAACATCAAATACCCTTTTAAAAAAAGCCACAGGGTAACTCAAGACAACAGGTTTTTGCATCTCTCATAGAGGGTTTTCCCAGGCCAAGGCTCTCTCAGAAAGCAAAGATATCATGAAACCTACTTTGCTTCTGTCCGTGGGGAACGCCTGGGGCAGCATCTCAAAGTATATCTCAACCTGGTTGAGAAACCCTCTGCATTGGACTGGATCGCCCCCAAATTGCTGGGGAAGCGGAGCGGAACAATACATACCTCTTATGGAGGTAATACTCAAGGCAGGTTCCTGCACAGAGACTGGAGCAGCAGCAGGGACAGTCAGCAACACAGGTTGTACCAGAGCAGCCACAGTTGGAGATTTCAGGTGAGCCGTGTGACTTTTGTGGGAGCATTTGTAGCACCATGGCTAACTGATCCATGCGGTGATACTGCTCATCCAATCTGAAAAAAATATTACCAACAAGTGGATTGACTGCATCTTCTGAATTCATGGCCTTCGCCTACTGTCAGAAACCATGAATCAGACTGATTCATAATAAAAAAAGTTAAACAGAGTAAACGTAGTCAAAACATAGCCAGAGTTCAGGAACTGTAACGGATAGTCAGACAAGCCAAAACGTCAGGGAGTCAGAAGGAATGTCAGCCAAGCAAGTCTTTAACAGGAACACAGGAGAACGTCTCTAGAGATGTGAACAACAAGAAGGCAGAGATCATCTGGACTGGACAGCTTTAAGTAGGCAGGTCCGATGAGCAGGATCATCAACAGGTGAGTCACTGTGGAGAGATAGGAGCTGGCAATTAGCCGACAGCTGAGCAGCCAGGCCAGAAAAGGAAGGGCTGGGCCCAGCCCTGACAGAGTGCTTGTTGGGTTTGTAGAAAAGAAAAGGAAAAAGGAAGAAGAAACGGGAGGAGGGAAATTAAAAAGGGTATACAGACAGGGCTCATCATTCCTGGATCTGAAGAGTCTGCACAATCCCCCCCAGCTTGCACAACTCCCCCTAGTTTGCACAGGGGGAGCAAGAAATGAGAATGCAAAGAAGAGGCAAAGCAAAAGGAGGTCGGGGGAGAGCAGGGGGTTGGGCAGAGTGCAGATAGCTCACCAATTAAGCTTCCCCCCTCAGGCTGGTCTCCACAGGTAGGCTGAGCACAGTACAGGTTTTGCATGCAGGGGCCTGTGGTGTGGGTGGGGTTTGGGCGGAAACAAATGGGAGGAGGAGTGTCGGATTGGACAGGCGGCCGAGTGAGGGAGGAGCAAGGAAGACAGTGGCGATGGAATGGGTGACAAGCAGATACAGCCCAACTCCTGGCAAAGCTTGCTTCCACTGCATCTACTGTATTAGCACTGACATGAAAACTGTCATCGATCGCCTCCGCCGCAGCAAAAAAAATAAAAAATGTTCCATGACTGCTGCAACGGAAGTGATGCGGCAGCCTTTTTACTGGTCATCAGAGCGGCCCGGGGGCAAATGCATCTTTGCTCCCGGCCCAGTCCGCCTCTGGCAGCCACCCATATAATGGTCTCTTTAAGAGTGGTCACCCATCTGGCCCTGGATACACATGTTCCATCCATGAGTTTAAAATACAGAAGATACTAATATAGTGCAGTAAGT
Source organism: Lithobates sylvaticus (assembly GCA_028564925.1). NCBI lineage: Eukaryota > Metazoa > Chordata > Amphibia > Anura > Ranidae > Lithobates > Lithobates sylvaticus. The sequence continues at coordinate 584,749,093 of CM053026.1, read as the reverse complement.
TTGTCAACAAGTTCTATTAAAAAGTATAAAATGCACTTACATCAGGTTCCATATAAAAGCGCACTTCCACAACACAATACAATCCCTGTATGCGGAGTGTATTGTCCGAAGGAACTGTTTCACCTAAACCTATACAAGTAGACCCACTGCTGACCTGGAATGCCTTCAAGGCAGTGGTGACTTTTTATTGGTAAAATTGACAGGACATTGTCTTTCACTGAGGGAATGGAAGGACTTACTGTCCCTGAGGGTTAGCCACTCCCAATCAGACTACAAAGAGTCAATGATTATCAGTCAAAGAAGCACTGAAATATACTGTATATACGTGCGTAAGCTGACATGAATGGGGGGAATGCACTCGCCTCTTAGCCACTATAGCAAGATCACAGGGGTTGAACAAATCCCTTCCTACATAGGAGAATTATTCTCCAGCTCTGGTATGCTCATTGACCAGGACCTAAACCTGGCAGAAATGGCTGCTCTTTTACCAATATGTGAGTCCAGGCTCTGTTCAACCCCTTCTGATATTCACTTCTAGGCAAAAGTTTTGACAAGTTTGAAAAATGTTGTAAATTAGGAATGCTTTCAGAAATAGAAGTGTTAATAGTTTATTTGTATCATTTAACAAAATGGAAAATAAATAAACAGAAGAGAAATACAAATCAAGTCAATATTTGGTGTGGATACCCTTTGCCTTCAAAACAGCATCAAATCTACTAAGTAACACTTGCACACAGTTTTTGGACTCAACAGGTAGGTTGTTCCAACCATCTTGGCGAACTAACCACAGATCTTCTGTGGATGTTAGGCTGCCTCAAATTCTTCATTCTCTGAGATCAGGGCTCTGCAGGGATTAAACCATCACTTCCAGGACTCTTTGTTCTGCTCTACGCGGAAGATAGTTCTTAAAGTGGATCTAAAGCTTAAACATTTTTTAACCACTTCCAGACAGCCCACCGTACATATACTGCATCAGGGCGACCTGGCTGCGCAAAATCATGTACCTGTACATGATTTTGTGCATGCGGTGTAGAGTGTGTGCGCACCACCAGAGCGCCGCTCCCGCTGTGATTGGACACACCGGGAGCCGATTAGCTGGCCCAATGGCCACGATAGCTGATTCCATTGCACAGAGCAGTTAAGTATAGAGATTGTTTGTTATTTAAAAAATAAAATTTGAATATTGACTTATCAATCCAGAGCACTTTTTTATGCACCCCAGTTCCTATGCTTTTGTGCATAGTTGAGTCGCTTAGCCTTGTTTCCAAGTCAGAGACATGGCTTTTTGTGCACAATTATTCCATGAAGATCATTTCTGGACAGTCGCCTCCAGACAGTAGATGGGTATACCTGGGTCCCACTGGTTTCCACCAGTTCTGTGCTGATGGCACTGCTGGACAACTTTTGATGTCGAAGGGAAGTAAGGATTGTGTGACTTTCACCTGTTGCATTAAGTTTCCTTGGCTGACCCCTGCGTCTACCGTTTTCAGTGTTGCTTGTTGTGCTTCTTCAAAAGAGCTTGAACAGAAACCCCATTTTGCTTTGAAATCTTTGCCTGGGAGAGACCTTGCTGATGCAATATAACTACTTTGTATCTTGTTGCCGTACTCAGTCTTTCTGTCATGTACCTATATGTGGAGCCTGAGATGACAAGGGTGGCCTCTTGCACAGTTCCTGTCTGAGCAACCCTGGATAGTGAGACAGGGACTGCAGGGGCGAAACAAAGGCAAAAGCAGGAACTTGAGAGCACTGGTATCTGACAAGCAGAGGTACAGCTGGTGAAGCACTGGTGGTAGCACCAAGTTCCGTGGATGCTGTACACCAGGACATACACAGAATCAGATCAGGAACAAGCAGAGGTTGGCAACAATTGGACAGCGAGGTACAGAGTCACTAAGCAAAAGCATGATTAGTAGTCAGTCCAGGTCGGGGTCGGTAGCGGAGGCAGACAGCTAAAATGAGCAGGTAAGTCTAACGCAAGAGCCAGAGAGTGAAAGCCAGGTTGGTAACAGGATCACGGATGTGCATCAAAACTGGATAACAGGGACAAGGCTGAAAACCATATGGCACCAGACTAGTGCAATATTTAGGTTTTAATAGGCTGTATGTTGGCAGTGCCTGCATGTACATGTGCATGTGTGCATACACCCATGCTCATACGTGTGGGCAAACAAGCAATCTGTCTTCTGTGCATATGCCCATTCACACCCACATTAACCAAATACCAAATCCAAGCCCAATGGCTGGTACCTTATTCCTGACACTTGCAGTGATAATGGGCATAACCGGTGTATATCTGAATTTTATTTAATATGTGGGCAGAGTGGAGGTGTGTTGATAGTGAGCGATATAATTGGAGGTGGTTTAGGTGCACAATGTTCTTGCACTTAGTTCTGCAAAAAACAGCTTAAGGAATAGATGGTTCGTAATAAGTGAATGCTGCACTTTGAGCACCCATAACATAAAAATTTAAAACCCAAAAGAAATGTAAACAGATATCACCCTTGAAAAAAGTCCACTTTTTTTAGGAAAGCCTTGCTGCAAAAAAACAGCAGTGTAACCTTAAATGAAGTATGTATTGCTCACAAACCTTTCCCTGCAAATGGCTGGGCTTCATTGACATTAATGATTTTACAGTTTTTTAAAAGAAAGTCCGTGTAAACTTTACACACATCACATATTTCCTGTACTCAGTACAGGGCAAAGATGCAATAAATGACATGGCAATTAAATATTGTCGTTATTTTTAAATAGTTGCATAGTAAAGTCTAAATATATGCATGCATCATTATACATAGCTACATTTTCATCTGTATAATTGGCTATATTGCTTTCAAATTTTCATGTTCTCAGGGTAGTTTGAGGCTATTTTGCTTAATGACGTTTATGCTAATGGCATTTATGCTAATAGAACAACTGACAGTTATTAAACATGAATATTGAAACTTGCATGTACTGGTAAACACTGAAATGTTTATGTATTATGTATATGAAATCTACACTTGGAGCAAGTTTTGGAAATTCTAAAAAATATTTTCTAATAGTACTGAAACAAAGCAGCAAGATATAATTTATACCACTTAAAATTTTTATAAAAAGAATATTTCAGATTATTTTTGAACTGGACAAATATTCATTTTTTTGTTCACAGGCAAAAAAATATAATGCTTGTATACAAACAAAGAGTACTGGCTAACTGTATACATTACCTCAACTATATGTTGTGCTCAATAGTATGGGTATAATATTATAGCTACAGTTTAGCCACTGTATTGGTCAATTTTAACTCTTGATTTTATTGTGTATAATTTGTATACCTTTTTCATAAATGTAATAAAGACTTTTTTGATCTTATGTGATTGTAATGCTTTTTGACGGAACCAGGAAAATCCTTTTTGACCCCTCCCCTCTTTTTGCGTAATGGTTTCAATTTAACACTTTAGGGTGGAGATATCTTGTTTATAACCACCTATTAGTGAGAACACTCATATCATTTCCAAACAAAGGGATAGATGTGTGAGGCTATGCTAAATTAGAACCTGACTCCTGGTTAAAATAAATAAACAATAATGAAAAAAATTTAAATTAAAACCTACCCAATACTGTTGTTATTATTTATTATTATTATACAAGATTTGTATAGCGCCAACAGTTTGCGCAGCGCTATACAACGTTAGGGCAAATGGTACAGTTACAATACAATTCAATACAGGAGGAATCAGAGGGCCCTGCTCATTAGAGCTTACAGTCTAGAAGGGAGGGTCATGATACAAAAGGTAATACCTGTGGAGGATGAGCTGATGAAGAAAATGAAAGTACAGTAATTAGGTGGGGGCAGGATAGGCTTCTCTGAAGAGAATAGTTTTCAGGAATCAAAGTGGATAGAGTTGGAGATAGTCGGACAGATTGGGGTAGGGAAGGCCAAAGGATGGGAGAGGTGAGTGTGGGAGGAGGTGACAAGGGAGCTAGAGAGTAGTAGGTCTTGTGAGGAGCGTAGAGAATGATTGGGTTGGTATTTTGAGACAGGGTTAGTGATGTAGCTGGGTGCCAAGTTGTGGATGGCTTTGTAAGTTATTGTTAGTATTTTGAATTTGATTCATTGGGTGAGTGGCAGGTAATGATGGGATTGGCAGAGAGGGTTAGCGGACGCTGAGCGGTTTGTAAGGTGGATAAATCTGGCAGCAACATTCATGATGGATTGAGTAGGGGATAACCTATTTAACGGTAAGCCAATGAGGAGGGAGTTTCAGTAGTGGAGGCGAGAGATATCCAGGGAGGCGAGAGATAACCAATACCCATATAAAAAAAAAATGCAGCTTTAATCACCTTCTCCCTTGTGAGATCCTTTAGACCCTTGGCTCTAATCCCATGCAGCTGCTCCTGTTCTGGGTTTTTAAGTGATTACATCAAAACACTATTCCTTTGAGCCATAGCCCCACTCCTTGGGGAAGTGGGGGGGGGGCATTATTACTCAGCCTGGGTTTACAGAAAAGTGTTGCAAATAATGTGTCAGAATGGGAATTCTGTTTCGTGCAGGAAAGGGTACCACTACTGGAGATGAGAAGGAGGCAGTTTGTAACAGGACAAGCTGGTAGGTTAATTGGCTCCTCTTCAAAACAAGGCCTACTATATATAGCATGGCGTGTGAAGTAGGGACTTTAGATTGTAAGTTCCTCGAGGGAAGAGACAGGTACATAAATTCCTGTAATATGCATGGAAGGCGGGACCCTTTGGAGGACACACAAAACCTAGAATCTGGGTTGGAAAATTAATATGGTTTTGGGATACTTTGTATTTTTTATGTTTTTACACTTATGCTTTTTTTTTCAATATAAACTATTGTGCAAAAAAATTATTATTACCTTTAATAACTTTGCAAATCAATGAAGGTTGAAACCTCCAACTCCAGTTCCCAGTTAACCACTATATATTATGTTCAATATTGTGTGTTGAGGGGTGTCACTTACACAGATATATGGCATCCACTTTGAGGGAGTACCACCACCACTAATATATTGCAATTTTATATTTTAAAAACTATGTTAATTGTTGAAGATATCACTATCATTTATATTTTGCAAGTGCAAAGTTAAGATTCCAGTTATCATTCACATATTGCAATTATATATTGTATAATTTGTAATATTTTTATTTTTAAAGTCACAATATTTTTTTTTATTTGAGAACATAATATATGCGTAGATGGTATTAAAAGGGAGGGTTCCACCACTGTGTATTTAATGCAACAATATTGAGAAATAAGGGAGCGCAGGATTATACACTTGATTTTATTATCTTGAGGTGTGGGAATGCATGTCAATGCTTGCAGCAACCCAATTTTCTGTAGCTTTTGTTTATCACTTTAAAAGGTTTCACTTGGTTTACTGTGGTTGCGCAGCAGTCAATATATTTAAAAAAGCTTTTAGACTCAAAGAGTTAAATAAAAAATGTAATCTCAAATGTAATTTGAAATTTGATCACAATATCAGAATCAGGAAGTTATTCTATATTATCAAAGGAAAGTTATGAAAACCATGGAAACCAAGGCTTTTTGTTGTAAGGCTTATTGAAATACAGGATCTGCTCCACTTCATTTTTTCAGTGACCACAGTCATTGGGCAGAAAGTGTTGAAAATTAACCTCAAAGGAAGCATAGAAAGCCTGGCAGAACTTCTAAGCCTCCCACTTGTATTTAAAGCAAACAAAAAAAGTTTTACTTGGAGTTCCAGTTCAACACATCTGCACACCCTCTCCCTTGAAAAGGAATATGTAAAAAAAACGTAATATATTTACCTGTCTTTGACAGAACACTTTTCTCAGTTCTCAGCCAGTCATTTGACCAAAGGCCAAAGTGTTCAGTCTTATCTACAGAAAGAGATGTTGAAATTAGCAAAGTTTGATCTTTTCAGAGATTAGTGCTTTCTCCAGCAGTACTACTTGGATGGTGTTAATTCACTTTAGGTCCATTTAAGGGAATTTGTTACAGGGGTAATTAAATTACTTAAATTGTGTAGGATTAGGGGTAGGGTAGGGTACATTTATGGCCTTTAGTAGTGCTCCTGGTTGATCACTAGATGCCCCCTGAGCTGGAGTGGGATTCAGCTTAGGAGCTGCTTGTTTTAAGTGCCTGCCCTGCCTCTGTTAGGAGAGGGGCAGCTTGGGTGAGGGTATCTTAGGAAGGTGGAGAGTTGGCTGGCTAGTTGGTTGTCATGAAACATTACTGGTTTTCTGTGCGGATGTACAGACCAGCATGTAAGTGGGAAAAGGAAATTGATTAAAGTCTGCTTAGGGGAAAGTTGAGGGCAGCTACAGGACATATACATATTGAGACTACTTCTTTTCCCTTAGGGGGAATGCCAGACTCTGGGACACTCTTCATGTTCATACAAGCCTTTCATTTTGTCTCTGATCTCTGATTGTTCTCTCTATATATTGAAACTTAAGCTTTGTTAGGCTATCCTAATGGAAGCCTGATCTGTATCTTCCACGTATCCATTACATAAACACTTGAAAAAAGATTTCTTGTGTAGACCAGTGCTACTCCAGTCCTCAAGAGGTCATGTTTTCAGGTTTTCCATTATTTTGCACAGGTGATTTGATCAGTTTCACTGCCTTAGTAATTACCACAGCTGTTTCATCTGAGGGATAAAACGGCTGTGGTAATTACTAAGGCAGTGAAACTGATCAAATCACCTGTGCAAAATAATAGAAAGCCTGAAAACATGACCTGTTGGGGCGCCTTGAGGACTGGAGTTGAGAAACACTGCTGTAGACTACTACTTTCTCTAATCTATAGATATATGGGGGCGTCTCCTGGAAATGGCTTTTTTGCATTGGGATAACAATGGGATCAACTGCCAGCTAAGTCTAGGATGAGTGTAAGAGTGTTCAGACGAGGGTGATTTCCCTGCTGTTTCCCAAGTGATCAGTGCTGGGATCCTGTGGGCCCATGTGGAACATACTCAGTCAGATTAGGGAGGTCATCCATGGACCAGACAGGAATTGGTTAAAGAGCAGTGTTTTACTTCCCTGCTACACAGCACATGTATTCCATATATTAACTGAAGAACTACCAACTCTTTTAGGGAGACTCAACTCCTCTTCATTAGTGGACATGCTTAAAACATTGTTACAATTCAGAAGAATATAGTGAATTAGATAAAAACATGATTCCAAACATTAACATTTAAAAATATTTTTTTAAAGATTTAAGGTGTTAGCAGTCCTCTAATTTTTCATGAAAAGTATGGCATATGTTGAATAAGTTTTTATTAAAATGTATATAGCGTTGTACAGTGACATGCAAAAAATATATAAACAACCTGGAAGGGGTACAATATCCCCGCACAACTTATACAATGGTGTCAAATTGTCTGACCCACACTTGAGTAAAATCTTAATTAGGGTCCAGTCATTACTTCTGAAATACGAAAGATTTATAGAAGTATGGCATATGATTCGACAACATCTTTGTGTGAATTCTAACTTCTAATTTGTACTACTATTCACCTGTAATTTGAAATTCTGAAAAGGTTTTTCCAGGTACACATATTTTTATTTAGGGTGAATAAAACAAAATGATGTCAAGCAGCTAAAAAATCTCCATAACTAGTAGGGATGAGCCGAACACCCCCCCTGTTCGGTTCGCACCAGAACCTGCGAACAGACCTAAAGCTTGTGTGAACTTTAGAACCCTATTAAAGTCTATGGGACTCAAACGTTCAACATCAAAAGTGCTAATTTTAAAGGCTTATATGCAAGTTATTGTCATAAAAAGTGTTTTGGGACCTGGGTCCTGCCCCAGGGGACATGTATCAGTGCAAATTTTTTTTTTTAAAACGGCCGTTTTTTCAGGAGCAGTGATTTTAATAATGCTTAAAGTGAAACAATAAAAGTGTAATATTCCTTTAAATTTCGTACCTGGGGGGTGTCTATAGTATGCCTGTGAAGGGGCGCATGTTTCCCATGCTTAGAACTGTCCCTGCACAAAGTGTCATTTTTGCAGGAAAAAAAGCTATTTAAAATCACTTGCGGCTAATGAATTGACGGCTCCCGTAACACAGAGAACAGTCATTCATTGAAAGTCATTGATAAAAAAAAAAGTCATTGATAAAAAAAAAAAAAGCGTGGGGGTCCCCCAAATTCAATTACCAGGCCCTTCAGGTCTGGGATGGATTTTAAGGGGAACCCCAGCCAAAAAAAATGGCGTGGGGTCCCCCTCAAAATCACCTGGTGACCCCGCCCCCTCTGACGTTCGGGGACCTCATGGGGACTTCCCTATGGCTTTCCCCATGACGTCATAGGGGGCGGGGACGGCGACCCCCGCCCCCTCTGACGCACCCAATGACTTTCAATGAATGACTGTTCTCTGTGTTACGGGAGTCGGCAATTCATTAGCCGCGAGTGATTTTAAATAGCTTTTTTTCCTGCAAAAATGACACTTTGTGCAGGGACAGTTCTAAGCACGGGAAACATGCGCCCCTTCACAGGCATACTATAGACACCCCCAGGTACGAAATTTAAAGGAATATTACACTTTTATTGTTTCACTTTAAGCATTATTAAAATCACTGCTCCTGAAAAAAACTGACGTTTTTTAATTTTTTTTTTGCATTGATACATGTCCCCTGGGGCAGGACCCAGGTCCCCAAACATATTTTATGATAATAACTTGCATATAGGCTTTTAAAATTAGCACTTGAGATGTCTCTCATAGACTTTTACAGGGCTTTTCGAATTTGCCGCGAACACCCCAAATTGTTTGTTGTTCGCTGAACAGGCGAACAGGCAATGTTCGAGTCGAACATGAGCTCGACTCAAACTCGAAGCTCATCCCTAATAACTAGTAACAGCTAAGTTTCAAATAACCAAACTAAAGCTACCCCTTACTTTTTCCTATCTCTGTTAACATCAACTAAAGTTTGTTCCTACATCACTAAAATCATTCACAAATTAAGCCTTTTCCACTCCCTCTCAGAAGCCCTCAAACGGACTCTTTATGCCAGGGAGCGGGGGAGGTCTTCTTCATCATATCATCATATCACTGTGATTGCCTACAACAATGATCACATGATTGGAGGCCCTTCCTACCAGCTCCCGTTAATAACCAGAGACTCTGAGACAACTCGCCCACTGTGCTGGAAGTGCGCACTTAGCATAGAAACCTCCACCACCCTACTTGTCTTCACACATATTATTCTACAAGAGTAGAATAATATATTTGGGAAAATGTTAAACAATTGCTTTGTCACAGCCAGTGACAATAACTGGTGCTTCCAGGTATATGGGAATAGGTGACCTCCTCCTATGTGACAGTGCTAGGGTCTAGCAGTCAATCGCTATGCTTGAAAACTGTCAAATGATAGTGAGATTGACATTTACCCTTCCCAAGCAAGGTTAGCATCGGTGGGTAGGGTACCTTTTGTCCTAAATGGGCAGGGTAACAGTGTCTCTTTAAGAGACAACACATGGAAGAAATAAGTTGGGTGTCTGACAGTCACAAGCACCACACCCCTCAAAATGTAGAAAATTGTACAGCTATAGAAGAATGTTTTTTTTAGGTGCTACACAAAAAAGGAAATGATATAAGTAAAAATATTTTTCTTTTTTTTGTATTTAAACATAAAGTGATTTTTTTTTTCATTTATATCATCTCCTTTTTTGTGTAGCACCTAAAAGAAAACATTCTTCTATATCTGTGCAATTGTCTCTTCAAGAGAGCTGAGACCTTTAATCGTGTATAGCAAAGATAACTTTGTAAATAATTTGGATATTGTAGAATACCACATGAATTACTTTACATTGGCAATACTGCTTTCATTAATATCCTTACAGCTGTTACAAATCTGATCCATGGTCTTTATTTGCTTTTTCCTTCTTTAAACATTTGATGTAAGAATTTAATGAATTGTCTAAGTTGAATCTTAATAACAATATCTTACTGTGTGCCACACGTCTTTAGTTGCTGTGATAAGTATAGCTATGTTTAGCCACTCTAGACCACAAGCCCCGTATCAGAAATAACAAAGTTGGCGTTTGACACTTTGGGCGCCCTGTCAGCGTACACGGCATAGAGGGAATTAGTTAAATATATGTATTACAGTTATAATGTCAGGCCAGAGCATAAATCTAGATAGTGTTCAGGGTTCATAAGTTTACTGGTCACAGAGGGAAAAATAAAAAATCCCAAAGCATTCCAATGAAAACAGTCTAGTATTTTGCTAGGAGAAGGAATACAAAGATACAAGTCTAGGCATGACTTTTGCGTCCAGAGACAGAGGTCAGTGTTTTATTTTTATTATTCTAATGTCTCGAAGGATTTACATCCATTTGTAAATGTTTAAACAAAGTTTCTCTGAGATAGTAAACCAGCCTGCTTGGCATTCTTATTGGTAAGATTTAATGTGGGCCATTATTTTTAAAAGATCATAAATGTAAATCCCATGTTTATTTTCCTAAAATTACATTTTCCCACACCCAATCCAAGTTAATTGTTTATGTATTTACAATTTGTATGAGGCTAGATATTGACAAAAATGCTATCTGCAACCCTTTAGTCAGGGTAAATTGCCTAAAAAAGTAGAGTGCTATTCATCCAGGGCATCCCCAGTGGGTAAGTACACTCCTCTGAAAATTGGAATTGAAACTTTGAGATGCAAACAAGGAGTACAGACCACCTACACAGTCAGTGGCATAACTTGAACCTTCAGGGTCCCTGGTGCAAGAAACCATGAAGGCCCCCTCCAACCCCTTTGCTGAGGCCCTTTCCTCAGAGCCCAGTGGTGGAACGCCACGGCCCGGTCGCAAGTGCAACCTTTGTGACCCTGGTAGTTCCGCCATTGGTGTCAGTAGTTTTTAATTCAAATTTAATTTTTTATTTTTTTTTCTCCATTTATTTATTTATTTTAAAATATTTTTTTCTCTTTTTATTATTTTTTTTACAATTTTTGGTGAGATATCAGGGGTCTAAACAGACCTCTGATGTTCCACCTTTAACCACCTCAATACAGGGCATTTTCACCCCCTTCCTGCCCAAGCCATTTTTCAGCCTTCATCGCTGTCACACTTTGAATGACAATTGCGCGGTCATACAACACTGTACCCAGATGAAATTGTTATCATTTTGTCCCCACAAATAGAGCTTTCTTTTGGTGGTATTTGATCACTCTGTGGTTTTTATTTTTTGCACTATAAACAAAAGAATAGGGACAAGTTTAAAAAAAAAACAATATTTTTAACTTTTTTGCTATACTAAATATCCCCCCAAAAATTTTTTTTTCCTCAGTTTAGGCCGATACGTATTCTTCTACATATTTTTGGTAAAAAAAAAAATCGCAATAAGCGTATATTGATTGATTTGCACAAAAGTTATAGTGCCTACAAAATAGAGGATAGATTTATAGCATTTTTATTATTATTTATTTTTTTAACTAGTAATGGCGTTGATTTTTATCGTGAATGCAATATTGCGGTGGACATATCGGACACTTTTGACACATTTTTGGGACCATTCACATTTATACAGCGATCCGTACTATAAAAATACATTGATTACTGTATAAATGTGACTGGCAGTGAAGGGGTTTAACACTAGGGGGCGCTGAAGGGGTTAATATGTTCCCTGGGAGTGATTCTAACTGTAGGGGAAGGGGTTTTACAAGGGGAGGAGACCGATCAGTGTTTCTCTGTACTGAAAACACACCATCGGTCTCCTCTCCTCTTCTCTGACAGGACTGTGGATCTGTGTGTTTACATACACAGATCCACGGTCCTGCTGTGTTATCGGGTAATCGCGGGTGCCCAGTGACACGGCAGGCGCGCGCTGCCGGCGGCACACGTGTGCTCCCTGGAGGGCCGGGAAGGGCAACATATGACGCCCTCCCGCCACGAGAGCTGCGCCGCCTGGCCGTCAATTGACAGCCGGCGGTCACTAAGCAGTTAAGACAGAGAAAGAAGATTGAGGACACAGCACTCAATCTCCATTTGTCAGGGCTGGGCTCAGCCCTTCCTTCTCTGAGCTGGCCGCTCAGCTGTCAGCTAATTGCCAGCTCTTATCTCTCCACAGTGACTCACCTGTTGATCCTGCTCGTCAGTCCTGCCTACTTAAGCCATCCAGCCCAGATGATCTCTGCCTTTGCCTTGGGCACATCTCTAGAGATGCTCTCCTGCGTTCCTGTTAAAGACTTGCTTGGCTGACATTCCTTCTGGCTCCAGATCCTGCTTGCTGTTCTACTACACTCATCTCTGGCTCCCTGACCTTTTGGCTTGTCTGACTATCCGTTCCGGTTCCTGAACTCTGGCTATGTTTTGACTATGTTTACTCTGTTTACCTTTTTTTATTATTATTAAACAAGTGATATTTTACTGTACTTCTGTCTCTGTCTGATTCATGGTTTCTGACAGTAGGCGAAGGCCATGAATTCAGAAGATGCAGTCAATCCACTTGTTGGTAATATTTTTTACAGATTGGATGAGCAGGATCAACCGCATGGATCAATTTGCCATGGCGTTACAAATGCTCCTGAGTCGCACTGCTCACCTGGAATCTCCCACTGTGGCTGCTCCGGTACAACCTGTGTTGCAGGCCATCCCTGCTGCAACTCAAGCATTACCTCTATAATCGGTATGTCTGGTTTTGCTCCGCTTCCCCAGCGATTTGGGGGTGATCCAGTCCAATGCAGAGGGTTTTTCAACTAGGTTGAGATATGCTTTGAGATGCTGCCCCAGGCGTTAACCCACGGACAGAAGCAAAGTAGGTTTCGTGATATCTTTGCTTTCTGAGAGAGCCTTGGCTTGGGCAAACCCTCTATGCAAAAACCTGTTCTTGAGTTACTCTGAGTTTGAGGCTCCCTTTAACCACTTGCTTACTGGGCACTTAAAACCCACCTCCTGTCCAGACCAATTTTCAACTTTCAGCGCTGATGCACTTTGATGCGCGGTCATACAACACTGTACCCAATGATGGGCACTGATCGGCACTGGTTGGTTACACTGATAGGCAGCACTGCTAGGTGGCACTGATTGGCACCACTGGTGGGCATTGATAGGTGGCACTTGTGGGCATTGATTGATAGGTGGCATTGGTGGGCACTGTGGACACTGGCAGGCGGCAATGGCAGGTGGCACTGGCAGAGGGTACTGGTGGGCACAGATGAGGCAGAATTGCCTCTTCCTCTTCGGGACCGATGTCCCTTGCACTTAAGCCGATGATCGGCTTTTTTTTCTCCTCACGCTGTCAGCGTGAGGAGAAAAAAAATGATTACAGAGCTTTTGTTTACATCATGTGACTGACAGCTGACCATGTGATAAGGGGCCGGGATCTGTGATCACCTGAGTCTCAGTGATGGGAAGGGGAGCGTGCAAAGGGGAGGCCGTCATATGACGGCCTCCCATAAAATCAGGTCCGTGCTGTGGCTGTCATTCGGCTATGCGAGTGGTTAAAAGGGTATTTGACGTTTCTGCACACTCCACTTCTGCTGCCAAGTGCCTCATGTTACAACAAAGCCTGGGGAATGCCCAGGAAAATACCAAGCCTACTTACCACCAGCTTGCAGACAACCAAATTAACCTGTCTAACAGTATGCGTTAAAACAGGGGTTTAGTCCGCACGCATTTGCAAACGCATGCGTAAGCCACAGAGCCTCGTCAAGGCACCCTGATATCTGTGGTCCTAACACTAAACTAAAAGTGTCCCCACAGTGGAGGCACATATATTCTAATGGGTAGATGAGGGCAGGTGGACTGAAGGGGAGCCACCCCTTCTTAAAGGTACAGGAGCACACCAAACCCCCAGCAGATTGCACAATGGCTGCAAAGGTGTTGGTGCGTTGCTGGACCAATACAAACACTACGTGATAACAAAAACTCGCCAGCGCCCCCATCTACAGCTGGCTATCGCAGTAAGAGGCATTGGAAGGCTAAATCGGATTACAACAAAGCCTGGGGAATGCCCAGGAAAAAACCAAGCCTACTTACCACCAGCTTGCAGACAACCAAATTAACCTGTCTAACAGTATGCGTTAAAAACAGGGGTTTAGTCCGCACGCATTTGCAAACGCATGCGTAAGCCACAGAGCCTCGTCAAGGCACCCTGATATCTGTGGTCCTAACACTAAACTAAAAGTGTCCCCACAGTGGAGGCACATACATTCTAATGGGTAGATGAGGGCAGGTGAACTGAAGGGGAGCCACCCCTTCTTAAAGGTACAGGAGCACACCAAACCCCAGCAGATTGCACAATGGCTGCAAAGGTGTTGGTGCGCTGCTGGACCAATACAAACACTATGTGATAACAAAAACTCGCCACCGCCCCCATCTACAGCTGGCTATCGCAGTAAGAGGCATTGGAAGGCTAAATCAGATTACAACAAAGCCTGGGGAATGCCCAGGAAAAAAACAAGCCTACTTACCACCAGCTTGCAGACAACCAAATTAACCTGTCTAACAGTATGCGTTAAAAACAGGGGTTTAGTCCGCACGCATTTGCAAACGCATGCGTAAGCCACAGAGCCTCGTCAAAGCACCCTGATATCTGTGGTCCTAACACTAAACTAAAAGTGTCCCCACAGTGGAGGCACATACATTCTAATGGGTAGATGAGGGCAGGTGGACTGAAGGGGAGCCACCCCTTCTTAAAAGGTACAGGAGCACACCAAACCCCCAGCAGATTACACAATGGCTGCAAAGGTGTTGGTGCATTGCTGGACCAATACAAACACTATGTGATAACAAAAACTCGCCACTGCCCCCATCTACAGCTGGCTATCGCAGTGCCTCATGTCCATCAAACAGAGTACGCAAACTGTTGCCAATTAAGCCATTGAATTCTGTACTCTGGCAGCAGAGGTTGCTTGGAACAATGAGGCCCTCGTGGCTGCTTTTTCTCATGGTCTCTCGGATACCATCAAGGACGAGATAGCAGCCCGATATATACCCACTGAGCTGGAGAAGCTGATCACCGTTTCCATCCTCATTGACTCCAGACTCAGAGAAAGACTCTCTTTTAAGGAGCGCTTGCGGAAGCCTTCTGTATATTTGTCTCCGAGCTTTGCAGTCCCACCCTTGCCTCCCTCATCTCCCATGCCTCCTGGTACCGAGTCGGTCAGTGAAGATGAACCCATGCACTTGGGCTTCACGCGTCTCTCTGCGGATGAGAGAACCCTTAGGAGGAGGGAGAGATTGTGCCTTTATTGTGGCCGGGCAGGTCACTTTTTCAAGTCTTGTCCTACACGTTCAGGGGACGCCCGAACCTTGAGGTCCTGTCACGGACAGACCTTAGGTGGCATTGTTTCGTCCCCAGTTATCCAGAAGGATAAGCCCCTGGTTTTAGTTACCCTTTCTTTGGCTGAGTCGTCCGCCGTGATACAGGCTTTAATCGTCTCTGGGGCTGCAGGCCTGTTCATTGAAGCTGTCTTTGTATCAAGCACTCGATTCTGCTGCAGCTGCGTGACACTCCACTTGCCATTGAGGCTCTTGACGGGAGACCTCTACAGCTTGCCCATGTGACTCATGAGACTGTTCCATGGTACATGGCCATAGGGCTCTTCACCATGAGATAATCCAATTCCAAGTTATTTCCTTACCTAAGTTTCCTCAGGTTATTGGTTATCCTTGGTTACAGAGGCACAACCCCTCTTTTGATTGGCTCTGTGCTGAGGTTCTCTCCTGGTCGCCACAATGCAGTAAGACATGCTTCCATAAGGTAGCCAAGGTCCTGTGCACTTCCCCTTTGGGTGACAAAATTCTTGCTGCTTAGGTTCGTGCTCCTCCTGAGAAACTTTGTGATGGCTGCTTTGTCCCAGAGAGTCTCTGTACTGCTGTGCTCCAGACTTACCATTCTCCCAAGGTTGCTGGCCACCCTGGGAAGAATCCACTCTTTTGGGCCATTTCCCAACAATTCTGGTGGCCTAGTCTACGTGCTGATGTAACTGCCTTTGTAATTGCCTGTTCCGTGTGTTCTCAGAGTAAGACTCAACGACACCTTCCAGTGGGCCTCCTACAACCCATACCCAATGGAGAGAGGCCCTGGACCCACCTGTCTATGGATTTCATTGTGGAGTTACTTAACTCCCAGGGCACACAGTTATCCTTATGGTGGTTGACCGGTTCTCAAAAATGTCTCATTGTATTACACATAGGAAGTTGCCTGCTTCTAAGGAACTGGCTTCCATTTTTGCTCGGGAGATCTTTCGCTTACATGGGTTACCCAAGGTGATTGTCTCAGACAGGGGTAGTCAGATTGTATCCCGGTTCTGGTGAGCATTTTGTGCACAGTTGGGAATTCAACTTGCTTTCTCCTCTGTGTATTACCCACAGTCTAATGGGGGCGCAGAATGAGCCAATCAGTCCTTGGAGACATTCCTACATTGCTATATTTCTG
This sequence comes from Lithobates sylvaticus, assembly GCA_028564925.1. Classification (NCBI taxonomy): domain Eukaryota; kingdom Metazoa; phylum Chordata; class Amphibia; order Anura; family Ranidae; genus Lithobates; species Lithobates sylvaticus. The sequence goes on along the minus strand of CM053026.1, from coordinate 584,732,715 downwards.
ACCATAATAGCAACTGGTCAGACCTCTTACCGTGGGCGGAGTTTGCTCACAATAGTGCCTTGAATTCTGCTTCCCGATTGTCCCTGTTTATGGCGAACTATGGTTTCCAACGTTCCATGTTGTCTGACTCATTTGTTCCAGAAAATCGAGCAGATTCCTCTGTGGGACATTTAGAGGCAGATTATTCCTGCATTAGAGGAGCATCTCCATGGTCTTCGTTCAACTTGGGCACAAGTCCAGGAGGCTTTGCGACATGCTAATGATAGGTACAGACTCCATGCTGACCCCAGACACTTGCCTGCGCCTTTCTAACAGGTTAGGGACAGGGTCTGGCTGTCATCTCGCAACCTCCGACTTCATGTTCTCTCTCTGAAGTTCACACCTCGGTTTATTGGGCCTTTCCATATTCTTTGCAGGATTAACCAAGTGGCTTACGCATTAGACCTTCCTTCTAATATGCGTATCTCAAATGTATTTCATGTCTCCTTATTAAAACCTTTGGTCTGCAACCACTTTCCCACCTCAGTGTCTTGTCCTCACCCTGTACAGGTTGAGAACCATGAGAATTATGAAGTACAGTCCATTGTTGACTCCCGTAGGTTCCGTGGGCGCATAGCGCACCTGGTGCATTGGAAAGGGTACGGTCCGGAGGAGCGCTCTTGGGTCTCATCCTCGGACGTACATACCCCTGCCCCCCTTTGTGATTTCCATAGACTTTTTCCCCTCAAGCCTGGTGGTCCTCCGAGGGGGAGGGGTAATTGAGGAGAGGGTACTGTCAGGGCTGGGCTCAGCCCTTCCTTCTCTGAGCTGGCCGCTCAGCTGTCAGCTAATTGCCAGCTCCTATCTCTCCAAAGTGACTCACCTGTTGATCCTGCTCGTCGATCCTGCCTACTTAAAGCCATCCTGTCCAGATGATTGCGTTCTTGAATATAAAGGGTAAATTACCACACATATTTTTCCAACAGACCAATTGTGACTCCCTTGAGTAATTATATTATTTTCCTCACAAAAAGAAAAATTTAGATGTTTTAATAATGCATGTGCAAAGTCTCAATCACCAGAAAATGTTGTTCTGTATGAAATTGTATGAATATACTTGTTAATTAATAAAGACAAAATTATTTACTTATTCATTTTGTTGGGAGATATTGTATACTTTGGTAAGAAAACCCCATAAATTAACAAACTCTTAATTAAGATTCCATACCACACTCACAACAGATGTAAGCAGCTCTTGGACACTTGTTCTCTGCATTAACTCCTCTTTTAAGGACTACTATATCCCTTGGGGGGTTAGTGTCTTTTTATGCATGGCCACAGCACTCGGTGGACTCTCTCCAGCTTCACTGGGGAATCTTTTGGGCATTCAAACTATTTATTAAATAAGGCTTCCATGGCCTGGGAGATTTGATCATGGTCCACTGTATCCAGAATGCCCCACACGTGGACATTCCTCTGTCGGCCCCTGTTGCCTAGATCTTCAACGTGTGATTGTGCATCTCTATAAGCTGCTTTTATATTGTACCGATACCTGCTGGAGATCCCCAAATAAGGCATCATGTTCTCGAGTCTTATTGCCACAGAGTGGATGTTAACTTTTAGATCAGAGATAGCTGCAGCCATAACATATTTGATATCCGCTGCTACTGTTTCTAAATCCAACATTTTAGACATTTGCTGCATTAATGCCAGTAAATCAGTATTTCATAAAATATATATCAGTTATAGCCTACAGTTATTTATTTGTTCGGACAAGCCACCTTCCTCTGGTTCCTCACTGTGACCAAGGATACATTTTGTGTGACACATCGCCAGAAGCAAAATCACCTGGTGAGGCTTTCACATACCTCTATGGAATCATTCCCTCAGTGTACCAGGAACAATGCTGAATCTCACCACACAATCTATTAAAACAGGTTAGTGATAAGTTAACAATCATGTTTTTTGTCAGCGACGGGATTGTTTGTGTAACATCCTAAGAATTGAAGAGAAACTAAAGAAGGAGAAGACTGAAGAAAATGATTTTAAATGAATATTTGGAATATCCCGTATTACTTTGAAATTAGGTTTTATGTACAGAGGACTGGAGTTTTGGCCAGATGGGAATACACTGTACATATTGTAGCTGTCCTTTTTCTAAGAACAGAAATAATAGGACATTTTTGACTTGATTTCTATGGGTGATTCTTTTACTGTTTTTTTTCTCTACTTTTTTACATATACCATATGCACATTACTAGGAAACCCATTTTCTCTACAAACGTTTATTAATATTATAATTATTGTAAGTAATAAAATATAGTATCTACTCCGCTGTGCATCTACCCCATTATGAACTAGTAACAACATTACTTGATGAATGTGCTGCTATTAAATATAATACAAATCTAGATTAGGTCATCACATTTTTAATGGCAATCAAAGAACATAAAAATTAAGCCATCAAGTTTTTTTCTGGCACCTTGGAAGAAGTTGGACTGAAAATCCAAAAGAACATTTTGTCAAAAGGGTGTGATCAGTCAATCAAAAATATATCTTAAGAAATTATACATATTTCAGGTAATTCCATAGGAATGTATTCATATAGCTGTAGGGTGATGTCATGTCAAGAATATAAACACAAAATGGCTTGTGTTGTCAGCTTGATAACATCATAATAATATGCTGAAGCTGCTTTATTCAAGATGCATTTGATCCCTTTCCACTCCATATGTGATAAAAGATATTTGATGTGTCTGAGGTCTCGGTGTAATGAATTTCAGTGTGATTCATTGTCAACACTGCAGAACATGAGCTCACTTGAAATGTATTGATATGAGGCATTTTATTATTTTTACTAAACCAATTTCCAGATTATGTGAGCATGAATAAAGGACATCAGTTCAACACTTGATTGTTTACCCAGTGACATCATGTTTGAAAGGTTTGTGGGGTATAGATCATCAGGTAACAGCCAGTTCATAGCAGTAATTACGAAGAGAAGTTAAACTGGAATTTAGCTACTGTTTGAGTTTCAACCTATACCATCATTCTTATAAGTGCAAAGTGTCTTCACTTCTGATCAAAGTGTAATGTTTTTTCATGCCAGCATTGTGCAAATGCCATTACCATTCAGATAATAATGTTTTTTTTCTGTTAGAAGGAATCAGTATACTGTATGCTGTACTCTAATATTAACAAAGTTGATGCCTTTGATTGATTTTGTGTTTTATGCATTGGAAACATATTTAATCCCCTTGCTTATCACTAATTACATCTTTACATACATATTTGAACACCTTGTGTAGAAGAAATTAGTCTATATGTGTTGTTATGTGCATATAGCACAAG